>VWYK01105578.1:0-11683 GCA_013399775.1 Semnornis frantzii | reverse complement strand
CATTATGCTTAAAGTCAGATGCCAGCAGAGCGAGCTCCAGGTTTTGGCAGGGGCTTTTCTAAAACCTTTTTGTAGCAAACTCAACCTACTTTATGGCTTTTCTAAAACCTTTTTGTAGCAAACTCAACCTACTTTATAACCAGGCAAGCTGAAATCCTATACAGATCCATATCCATACAGATTCTCTATCTGTCCTATCCATGTTCTAACTTTCAATTCCACTTTATAGACATCAGCCATAATTTCAATACTATATAGTTCTTATCCCTCCACTTACTATATTTTAATCATTTAAATAGTCAATTCCTTTGAGACATTTAATTCTTCCTCACCATCAAACATACAGTGGGCATTCAATCAAAAGACTGAAATTTTATTTATTTCCCTCTCCACATAAACAAACACTGCAGTTTTGAGTAATTCATACAACTTTGTAATACTCCAGATTTTTTTTCCCCTGAGTCAGTATATTAGTTTATATTTATACACACACATACACACTGACTTCTTCATTGACCTCGTCTATATAAAGTGCTTTGAAACTTTGGTCTGGGTGGTGCCATGGGAGTGCAAGCTGTTATCCACTTCTGCGCTTTTAAGCCCTGAAGTTTCAACTGAAAAAAATTAATTTACTTAAAAGGAATCTACAGAAAAGTCTTTCACATACTTATACTTTAGCAACGAGGGGGGAAAAAAGTGGATCCAAATATACTCACCACTGCAATATTTCCTTTACATATTAATGTATGAGATTTCAGTACCTTTAAAAAAAAAAAACCCAGACTTTCCTTCCCAGAGTGGATAGCGTTGCAGGGACTGCCATCCAGCGGTGAAACAAGAGCTTAACAGATGATCGAATCAAGATACATAACATCAAGAGAGGTCAAGTCTGAAAAAGATTAAGAGTAGTAGCTAATACCGATGCAGGAACTACTAATGATAGAAAGAATTTCTCTAGTCAGCTTCAGATGTTATTCACAGCGTCTAAGTGAAAGACGTTTAAGCTCCAAATGTAGCTGCACAAAGGCAGCACTTTGTACTGACCAGCCAAAGCAAGTAAAGCAAGGCTTGTCCAGTCACAGTCCAGTAAATAAGCTATGGCTCAGACATGTCTGAAGCAGACCAAGCCTGATTGCCCTCTTTGCACTAGTTTGTCTCCATTGAAGCATAGCCTGGGTTTATCCAGGTCTTAGACGAGACAGGTAAATAATTAATATAAAACAGAAGGGCAAAAAATTCTTCATACCTCTACAATTATCCCTGCTTAGGCTATGAAACCAAATGATGATTTAAAGCTAGTTTGCTACCACTTTTGTTAGGTAGTAGCATCTGAAGCATCGTATGCCTTGTGTAACTTTAACAAAGGTCTGATGGAACATTCCATTTCCCTGGTTTTATGAGCTTTCATTATTTATTGCCTTGTCTACTGTGTATACCAATCTTGGTATTTGTGACAGATTTGTCTTAGTTTGTTCCATTGTGTACAGACCATATGCAGTCTATCCTCATAAAACACTCAGTAATTGTATGTGCAGAAAAAAAGCCCATAGAGTTATTTGCTAAAGAACTTAAGAACTTGCAGGTCATCCTTGCAGAGGTGTTTCTAAATCCAGCCCCAGGAAACAATTGCCTCCATCTCTTAGAGCTGTGATGAAACTTTGGCAGGATTCTCAGATGTGTTTGGCAGTTAACTATTGATTTAAACAAAATATATATACCTGAATTCCATGAGGATCTTGGCTTGACTGCTGTCGATGTAGATTTTGGATACAGGAGTGCCTTTGCTGAGTCCCTAGTGTAAAGTGTGGGGATGCAGGACGATTTTTATTGTTTTCAGGATGAGTCATGCAGGCAGAAGCACAACAGATGGCGTGGAGTGTAGAACAATAAAGACAAAGATATGAGACAGCTAAGAGAAAACTGGAATAGTTAAAGGAACAACCAGAGGATGAGAGAGGCTAAGAGGATGAGAGAAGACAGGAGGTTGAGCTTTGCCACAGACAGCAGGAGCTAATGAAGTGTGGAGTCAGTGCAGGGTGAAGTACCTCAGACAATGGTCGTCAGGGAACATTAAAGGACTTGTAGTCAGAGCAGAAGGAATAGAAGTAGGAAAGCTGAAGGGATCCAGGCTGATGGATAGCCAAGTGGTTGGTGGGGTTAAGTGTTGGATTTTGATGTGATAAAACAAAGTACCAGAGGAAGAGAAACAAGGAAGTAGAAGAGCTGAGGAGACTGATAAATAATGCCTTTTGGAGGCAGAAATGCTACAGAAGTTAGAAAGAGACCAATCAAAACCAGCAGTGATATCCTGAAACTCGAAGTCTAGAATGACAGCAAAGAAAGGAGGGATGGCAGCTGCTGAAAGACAACAGTATTAAATCCCTCAGCACAAGCTAAGGCCAGCAGCAGCCAGCGAAAGGAGATGAAACACAGTTTAGAGCGGATTTAAAAAGCAACTGTAGCAGAGAGAGGTAGAGACATTTGGGTAAATCACAAGTTACATTCCACAGGTCAGTGAAGCAAAGTTTCTGAAAGGAGGGATTTGGAGAAGCCCATGTAATTGAAAAGTGCATTAGTGTCTTAAGGCTGCACCAGCTCAGAGAAGAATGGAGAGAAAGCTCCATCAGCAAAATATTTCCTGGAAATATCATAAGCTCCCTCCACCCGTTCATAGTCCTGTTCCAACAGGGCAAATACACTGACGGCTGCCTGATTGCAAGCCATTTTAGGTGAAAAACTAAACATTCAACCATACATTTTTATTTCCTTCCCCTAATAGCTAATTAATTTTCTGTTCAGGTAGTAGGCAGTTAATGGAGCTACTTTCTGCTGTCATGTCTAAGTCATATAGCTACTTGATTTCTTTCTCAGACTGCACCACAGGGATATTTTTAAAGGAGATATCTAGTTATTTACAAAGACCTGTCCATAACTGTTTTGAAAGACAGAGAGTGTTGGGGCTTGAAAGGTCAAAAGCTTTGTTCTCATGCATGGAATAATAAAGATGGGTGGCCACTGGAAGACATCTCAAGAAGCCACTCACTCACTCCAAAACTGGGCGAGATTTTAACAGGCATTTGCCTAGCCCGTTCTTAAAGCTGCGCCAAGAAATTCCATCACCTCCACAGGCCATTGGGTCTACCAGTCAACTATTTTATTACCCTCAACAATACTTTCTTCCTTGCTGCTATTAAAGCTCTATCTACTACTGATGCAGAAATAAAATTACTCCTTTCCACACTTACTTTTATGCCTGTGGTTGTTTGAGGGATCCTAGCTCTCCTTTAACAAAACCGCAGGGACAGAGGCACATCCCAGAGGGATGGACCTGCTCTCCCAGGATATTGTAATATTGTTGTTCTTATTCCATCTTCCGGTATCACAGCTTAAAGGACAGTGTCTGACTGACCTCTTCCCTTCGCTCCTGGCTGGGAGCAGCGCACATTCCTGGGGACAATGGCTGGCAGGGAACTGAGCTGTGTCGTGCAGCCCACCCAGGTCTTGCAGGCCTCAGCTGAGGAGGGCAGTTTTGCCCTACCCTCAGGCCGACTGAGGGTGGAAGGGTGGAGAATTCTAGAAGGCCAGTTTGGGCCCAGTGGGTTTTATACTCATTCTACCTGATTACAAGAGCATATGTACAGAAGGCAAACAGAATTTGTCTTTAAACTTCCAATCAGCCTGCAGCATCCTCATTCTTACTCCTGGAAAGGGGTAAGACTCACGGTTGTCTCCCAGTCCTGGGTAGGCTCATGGCACCAAACTGGGACAATGCCTCATACACTTTGTAGTCAAAATTGTTGCAGATCTCTGAGTGTGATGTTGTATTGTCACACAACAGGCAAACACTCCTCCTGAGTTTGTGGTGCAGCAGCTTCGGGGAATGTGGTACTTTGCCAGCTGCTTTGCTTGAGTAGCGTTGGTACTTTGCACTTGTTCCTAGAAAGGATAAGGCAGTTTCCCTGTCTTTTAGGGCACTCTTTCTGTGAAGGTCACTATGCATCCTCATTCTGCCCTCTCAGCCATCTCTGAATTTCATGATTTCTGCCAATTTAGCAAAGCCTCCTTATGTGACCCTTATGTGGATGTTTAACATAACTACCCACAGGACGGACCTCAAAACCAAAATATCTTTCCACTGTGATTAAAGGACATCAGCTAATCAGTAAACACACTCTGGAAATGGTTTTGAAAGTACTGTGACATCCACCTTTTAGTTGTTTTAGCTAAGCCAAGTTTACTTAACATGCAAGACAGTATCAGAAGACTTATCCTAAACATCTGCTTTTCTTCTATCACTCTCTTGAATGGCTTTTTCTTCATATGGATTTGGCTTTAAAATCCAAGTTGCCTATTTTGTTTTTTCCTTAGGGGTTTTGTTTGCTTGGGTTGGGTGAGTTTTGGGTTGTTATTTGTTTGGGGGTTTGTTTGTTTTGGTTGGAGGGTTGGGGGTTTTTGTTTGGTTGGTTTTTGTTTTGGGAAATTTACTTCTAGGTGCCTGACATGCTCCCTCTGTCGCCCAAAACTTTTTCTTCAAACTGAAGTGAAGCTTTTTAAAAAATTATTATTTCTTATTATTATTCCACATCCCTCACACTCCATCTGCTAGATATAATGAATATGTCACCTATCATCCACGAGCTTTCAGAAAGAGCCAAAAGTTCTGAAATTATTTCAACCTGTCTACTGAGTAACATAGGAAAAGGTTAACTTTCATGGTTTACTCTAGAATAACATAATCAGTCTGAGTCCTTTCAACATTTTTCTTTCTCTGTTTCCAGCTCAGACCACACTATTACTAGCAAAGACAAAGGGATAGCAGTCCCCACCTCAACATTAATCTTTGCAGTGAAAATTGACAGAAAAAAAATGAGGCAATTACAAATGTCAGTCTTTTGCAGGCATAAGGCAGCAGATGATGCCATATTGATCTGATTTCCTCACAGCTAAACATTATTTCTTGCAGCCTGCAGGTAGAACACTAAGAGTTTTGACATTTATAGAACCCATATGGGATAGTTACATGATGAAGTGAAACTCCATCTTCTACCCAAAGAACATTAGTAACTAAAGTGACATCATTAAACAGGTCGGCAAGCTGCCTTACAGGTTCAAGATAGCAGATATCAGAATGCAGTCTCTTGTATCTGTATCACAGAAAGGGCTAGGTTGGAAGGGACCTCAGAGATCCAACCTCAGAACTCCCTGCCATAGGCAGGGACTTTTATTTTTGTAAAACAAAGTTCTTTAAATGAAGATGCAGTGGGCAGGGACACCTCTCAACTAGACTCATGACGATCCTCTATTTGACTCTAAATCTGAGCTCAAAAGAGGTCAGTAACAGTTCTGGTGTTAATTCAAGGGAACCAGGACTATTTCCTTTCCCTGACATCTAGAATACAAAATAAAACAATGGGATCAAGGTGACGTTCTCTTAGGAAGCAATGACATTTGCACTGCACCAGGGTCTCTGTATTTTTGCATGACTGATTTTGAACAAGAAGAAAACACCAGTGAACCACTTAAAGTGGTTGTTCTTACCCTGAAGCCACAGAACCTGGTAGGTAAGCATGACCTGCATTTCCATACATATGCATCAAAACCTACTCAGTGCTTCAAGAGTTTGGAACATCAGGCAGCAGCAGGTCAAACCTGTCATCACTTTCATGCCAGAACACAGGAAGATGCTGTTGCAATCAAGCCTGCATTTTAATTTATCTGCCTAAACACAGAGAGAACTGTTGAACAGAAGACTTTGCATCTTCATGTAAAGAACTCTGTTTTGCAAAAATAAAAGCAATTTAGTTTGGTGTGGAACAAAATTCATATCAAAATTCATATCATTACTCAATGGAGAAGTTTTCCTTTAGAATATAGCTTTGATGTCTGTAACTGCAAAGCAGGCCTGTAACAAATATGCATTCCTTTCCAGAACATGGTCTACCACCCCTCTTGCTGCTAAATCATACACTAAAACGTGTTGCAAGTTGGGCACACTTAACTCACATTAGAGTGACACAGGTGTTGCTTTAAAGTAACCTCATGATCTTGGCCCAGACCCCAGTTAATGTGTATCCATGTTAAACAAAAAGAGCATGAGCATAACTAGGTCTTCCCAAAAAAACCAGTTCACCTTTAAACTGCCTTATTCCTAGCAGCTACTTCCCACAAAACCTTTAAGAAGAGTTTGATGCCTCAGTTGCTATTTCTTGCTCTTACTGAAATCCAGATTTCTCCAACCATCAGGCCTCAATGTGACTGCAGAGCATTACGAAATGTCCTCCTTCTGAGATTCTTACAATCGTTCCCTTTCCTTTCTTGTAATGGTTCCAACCCTCCTTAATCATGTTCTGGAAGAACAATATTCTAAAGTAACTGCAGAGTTGAGAAGCAACAATTAGAAATTCTAAAAATAGGTGAGAGCTATTGCTGCAACCCTTTTTTGTGAGGAAAATCATAATGCCAGAGGAAAAACATTACCATTGTGCAACACCAACCACATTGTCAGAGACATTGCTATGCTGTGGGATAACAGTTTCCATTGTATGCAGCATTTCCATGCCTGTCACAAAAATAAATGAGAATTGCTATCTTATCCATGCTGACATTGGCTGGGTGCAGCAGCAGAAATTTAGTCTCAGTTTCTAAGACTTGAGGGTAACTGGTAGACAAGAAGCTCTATATAAGCTGTCAGTGTGCACTTGTAAGCCCAGAAAGCTGATCATATCCTGGGCTGCAGCAAGAGAAGCATGGCCAGAAGGTCAAGGGAGGTGATTCTCCCCCTCTACTCCACTCTGGTGAGACCCCACCTGGAGTACTGCATCCAGTTCTGGAGCCCCTATTACAGGAAACATCTGGACATGCATGTCCAGAGAAGGGCCATGAGGATGATCAGATGGCTGGAGCTCCTCTCCTGTGGAGACTGACTGAGAGAGTTGGGGCTGTTCAGCCTGGAGAGGAGAAGGCTCCGAAGTGACCTTATTGTGGCTTTCCAGTATCTGAAGTGGGCTACAAAAAAGCTGGTGAGGGACTTTTTAGGATGTCAGGTAGTGATAGGATTAGGGGGAATGGAGCAAAACTAGAAGTGAGTAGATTCAGATTGGATGTTAGGAAGTTCTTCACCACGAAGCTGGTGAGACACTGGAACAGGTTGCCCATGGAGGTGGAGGCCCTGTCCATAGAAGTTTGAGGCCAGACTGGATGAGGCTCTGAGCAACCTCATCCGGTGTGAGATGTCCCTGCCTCTGGCAGGGGGTCTGGAACTGGATAATCTTTGAGGTCCCTTCCAAACCTGACAATTCTGTGAATTCTAAAGAAGTCCAATATCTAGTGCTTCCTAATTCATGTATTAACAACATAATTATAAACAACCTATTTATGCACATAAAATACACAACTGGAAATGGAAATAGGCAGACCATAGTAACCATGTCAAGCAGTGTTTCGTAAAGGAGTATCCAGCTTTCCAAGTAGCCAGCTGAAGCACTTTCAGCCTCCTAAGCAAAATTCCATTAAGAACACATTTAGAAACAGAATGCTGTAAATTGGTAAGAAAGCCTAATGGCAGTGCTTAAAAAGGTTCTGTGCTGGTGTGGTCATTTTCACTTCTGCCATCACAACAGTAAATAAATTTATCTGTAAAACATATTACAGGATTGGATTACACATGCTGAAAAATTTGGCAATTGGACTTTTTGCCACTCTTACCTTTATTAGCAACACCTTTTAGCACTATCTTCTCCAAATGGCTGAAACATTCTTCGCCCTCCAAAGATTTTCAGATCTTCCAAACAAGTCTTAGTTCTCAGAGAAGTAAGGACAGAGTAAGTGGCATTTGTAAGTAGATCAAACTTCTGGTTTTAGTCACAGAAAGATGGGTTCCTGCAAGCACTGCTTCGCCTTTATTCAGTGCTTCAACTTTGTTTTTCATTTCCTATCCCAAAATCTACTTCAGTTCACCCTAGAAGATATGAGCAAACTAAGATATGAGCTATGAGCAAAGATATTACCAAACACAGATGGGTAAGTGAATATTGTCACCAGTTACATGAAGTTTTCTTTCAGTCACTGCAATACTCCTATTAATATCCTAAACCTCTACAGCAGAGGCCACCTGCTGTCCCCCAGAGAGAACAGCAGCTACTGGAAATAGCAGCCTAGATCTTTAACTGAAAATTGAATGCTTGCAATGCTCTTCTGTGCAATGCTCAGTATCAACTTTCCCTTGTGTGACCAAGAAGCCTTCCACCCACTTCCAAAGTGAAACGACTTCCAGGTGTGCATTCTAACATCTTCCTGCCTTGCACACTTCTTACTTCTGGGTGATCTCTCTTCTGCTCTGCATTTGTATTCCTGATTCTGTGTCCCATATTTTGGCAGAGGATCGTACCAGATCTCATTTGTAGTCTGTAACCAAAGCAGTGTCAGGGATTGTACAACCTTGTTTGTTGCAGTCATCATCTTCATTTTACTCTCCACAATTACCTTCTGCTTTGCAATTATGTCTGCTTCATTTGTTCCAAGTTATGTCACATAGCATCCAAGTATAATCAAATGTATTTCATAGACCACAAGCCTTCCTCTATGCTACTAAAGTCACTGATTAAGAGCATGCCTATTCAGAATCAGATGCAAACTTGGAGACTGAAGCTGAACTTGAGGAGGGTAAGTGCTGAAGCAGAGAAATCGCAATTACACTCAATGAAGTGACTGTCCTTTGACATCTCTCTCAGGATGCAGTGAAAATTTGACTTGCATTCAGTTCTTTACTTACATAATGTCAATGCTCCCCCATGAAGCACATGTCTCACCAAAACCAGAGCCACCAGCAGAGAATCACTTTGAAGAGACTGGAAACTTTCCAATCATGAGCCCCATCCAATACTTTAAGCTACCTTAAATCTAAATGACAAACATGCCAAATACACAAATGCAGAAGACACATTGTATGCAAGAATGAGGGAGTGGAGGAGATATGTCCTGAGGGCAGATCATTAACAACTAGCTCAGAAACTAGATTAAATATGTGAACAGTGATACTTCACAGTTATGGGAATAAACAGCATTTCTCACTGAAGATCATTGCACAGATGAAAGCAGTGCTTGCAAAAAAAGGCATTTATGGAGATACACAGGATCTTTCCTTTCCCCAGAATGCACAACATTACTTTGAAGAAACATGACAGCAACTCTCAGTCTTCTAAAATGAACACAAAATCAGAGCCTCACCTCTCACAAAAAACCAGCAGCTTCAGAAATAAGTTTTCCTGACTACTGAAAGCAGTATGTTGTCTGGATTACAGTACGAGGTCAGGGAAAACACAAGGTTTCTCTTGTCCCTGATATTTAAAACAAGTAAAAAACTCCCCAAAACCACGAAGACAACCAACCATAACAACAAAAAACAAAACCAAACAAACCCCAAACACACAAAAACCAAACCAAAACAAACCCAACCTACAAAACCAAACCAAAACATTATCCAGAAGTGAAAATTCAAGATGAAATTATGTCATCATGATAGCAGCATGGCAGCTTGGGCCCGGATGCACAAGCCATGCACACAAGAAAAAGCTTCAGAGAACTGCATAGAATTAAAATAATTTTGTAGAAAATATGTTTTATTTGCTTCCTTTCATACACTGTTTGAAAAAGAAATGCACATTCATACAGTTTGCCTTTCCCAGTGCATGTCTGGATTTGCTCACAGAGTCATGAATATCAAGGCAAAAAGTGCCCCTGAAATCATTTCAGACACATTGTATTTTGACTGTAAAGCATCCAAAGTTACTAATTTTCTAATTCTAACTTGAAAAGAAACGCTGCAGGTGCTTCTTCTCAGAGTCACACATGGAATTGCCCCACATTGGGAAGAGGAGACAGGCCTGACACAAAAAACTGAGAAGCCAATGGCTAATACTCATTTCAGGTAGAGCTAAAGATACTGATTTGGGACATAAAAACCCAGCTGGGGAACTTGCTCTTTTCAAAAGCTCTAAAACAGAAATGATAAAACATTGATTCAAAACTACAAATCAGCCACTGGTACTCAGAGTTTGTTTGCAAACAAAGCACTCTTCCCCTAGTTGCTTCTCATGGTCAGGTCTCTTTCCTGTTGATAGTGACGATGGAATTTGTTTCCTGCTGCTGCTTCTTAAACACTTCATGAGGAGTAAATTCAGCTCATTTATCGCAAGAGGTATTAACCCATCAAGTAGCCCCTACAGGAAAAAAAAAAAGAAGTTAGGAAAGAAGTTAGCAAACAGGCTGCAGTCCTCAAAAACCAATAAACACACTGACTTACACCAAAGGTTCCAGACTGTCAAAAACTCAGCTGATCCAGTCTACTTCATAGAATAAATCCTGCCTAAGGTACAAACTGGCCAGCTTCACTCCTTCCTCAGCTGACTTTCTTCAATTCACATTAGAAACAGAGTCACCTGTTCTGAATTCACCTCTGGTAATTTTCTGGAATTTTTGAAGGCCTGGTTACACCCTATATAAAAAGTTCTTCATTTGTAACCGTTGCACAAACTACATTCAGTATAACTTGACATTTTACTGGCACTCAACACAACTCTGGTCACATTTTCCATTTCTCTGACACTGTTTCTTTAACAAGTTTAAGAAAGAGAACTGTTAAGATGTAAGTGTACTCAATAAAACAAGAAAATATATAAAAGAAGTAAGGAAATACAGAGCAGGGCTCTGCCCAGCTACCTGCTGGGAGGGAACCCATCACTTCCACGTCACAAAACAAACTTTGTAACATTATTGCAAAGGTTAAAAAAAAAACCCAAAACATTTAGATAAAGCAGGATTTAAAAATGACAGTAACTCAACACATCGTGGAGCCACTCCAAAAATTAACCACTGGTAAAATCGAGCATCAGGTTGCAGCTATGCTAAATTAAATAGATGGACTGAGAAATAAAGAGGAACAGAGAAATGAAAATCCTGTATTTGGATTTTACACAGCCTGAAAGCTCCATAGATTTCCTACTTTTTCATCTGTGAATATAAATATATACATAGTGTGACAAGCAGGATCAGAAAAGCAATTGTTCACCTGTAGAAGAGAGGCCACACCTTGAATACTGGGTTCAGTTTTGAGGCCCTCACCACAAAGACATTGAGGTGCTGGGGTAGGTCCAGAGAAGGGCAAAGAAGCTGAAAGGTCTGGGAACAGGTCTGGTGAGGGGCAGCTGAGGGAACTGGGGTCATTAAGGCTGGAGAAGGGGAGGCTGAGAGGAGACCACCTCACTCTCTACAAATCCCTGAAAGGAGGTTGAAGACATGTATGTGTTAGCCTCATAGATTCGTAGAATGGTTTAGGTTGGAAGGGACCTTGAAGATCTTCTAGTTCCAACCCCCTTGCCACAGGCAGGAACACCTTCCACCACACCAGGTTGCTCAAGGCCTCATCCAACCTGGCCTGTAACACCTCCAGGGAGAGGGCATCCATAACCTCCCTGGGCAACCTGTTCCAGTGTCTCACCACCCTCACTGTAAAGAATCTCTTCCTAATACCCAGTCTGAATCTACCCTCCTCAAGCTTCACAGAATCATTCTGGTTGGAAAAGACCCTCAGGANTCACAGAATCATTCTGGTTGGAAAAGACCCTCAGGATCATCAAGTTCAAGAAATATCCCTACTCTGTTAAGTTCACCTCAAACCATATCCCCA
>VWYK01105570.1:0-18454 GCA_013399775.1 Semnornis frantzii | reverse complement strand
TCACATTTGTATCAGGAGGCAATTGGCTTCAGTTATGAGCACAAACCATCAGTGTTATATGACTACAACTCATGGTGCAGTTACAGAGAAAAACTATCTCACTCTCGGTTTCAACTTGGTCAAAAAGTCCATGAACCTTTGTTCCTCCCACTTCCTTCTTCATCTTTCTTGTCTCCATTCCCTTAGGGTCTTAGCTTCTACTGACTGACCTTTACAAATGCAACAACAGTAATTATCCTATAATTAGATACTCTAAGTCACGTTGTTGCTAAAGCTGTCAGTGTGGGAAGGAAGCAAGCAGTGCTTAAGGTAAAAGTTTAAGTCTCCTTCATCGTATCATCAGAGGTATTTGTGCCAAGTCCTTGGCATTTCATTAGGTGATTGTTGGGGTTCCCTTCTAATTACATCTCATAAGCTAGTGATTGCTGCTCGTGACTCAGTGGTCTGTCTCCAGACCACATAGATGGTGAGCAAAGGACATTCAGGCTTTCAGCAGATTTCTGCTGTCATTATGGCCATTGACCAATAAAACCGTCCAAGTTTGTCATGGCACTAGAGGTGCACCCTAGTCTTCTGGTGTGCACACCAGAGCCCAGAATGTGAAGGTTTGATTCTGGTAGGTGGTAAATAAGTGGAGCTTATGTGAAATTCAAATATCTGGCAAGTCCTTCTTGGCATTAGCAACACCTCTGAAACCACAATCTTCACTGTCCCATCAAAACAGATGAGACATTGAGATGTACTTGTAGAAACATCCCAGCTATGACAAGGTTTGGAAGCAGAGCCCTGAATTAAAGACATAGAGCTTGTCTTATCCATCCTTCATAATACAGATACTCCACTTAAAATTCATTGGATATACAGTCAAAGAAATCTGAATTCCTTATAGTTAGCAATATTTTTACATTTTCTTTTTTCCCACCCCTGTCTTCAGCGTTCCCTGTGGTCAGCTCCTGCTGTGAAGCAAATCCCTCAACCACCTCTCTGACTTGGGATATGTAGTAAGGCCTTCTCTGCTCACTCAGTCCATAGCTGTTTCTTCTTCCTCCCTTTGCTCTGGGGGAAAACAAAACAAAACAAAACAAAAACCCAAACAACAACAAAACCCAACAAACAAAACAAAACAAAAAACCAAAAATGGTTTCTTTATTTCCCTTAGTTTAATTTTCCCTGGGCACAGTACATCAAGTTGTGCTGCAGAAAGGATGCAATATCTGACTTTATCTCTTCGTTGCCCACATTTCAGTGTCTTGCTGCTTGGATTGATTATCCAAACCTCACAGCAAAAATATTACTCCTAAAATGACACATTCATACAATACTCTGCTTCAGTACCAAATTTCTCCTGGCTTTCACTTACGCTCGCATTATTGATAAGCATCAGGCAAAAGAAGGGTCCCTAGGTTAAATCTATATTGCTTTGAATTTCCCTTCTATGCTTAACATCAGACGCCACCAACACATCTTGAACTGATTTAAGGCCCTGGGGTGTTACTCAGTGCCATTCAAAACACAGCAAGCCACTTTCCATGTGCTGGGGCCACTAGAGCTCGTTAGAATGGCATTTTTAATAAAACTTAAGTGTAACTACAACATTTTGTGGCTCCACTCTCCAGATAAACCACCATGTACGTCATTCCCCACTTCACCTCCCCATTTACACACCCACTAGACTTTTGACCAGCCGGCCAAATTCATTATGGGTGTAAATCTATTGCAATCAATAACATTCCTTCTGCTTGACACTTATTGTAGGCAAAAGTTTCCATAGGGTTGTTTGCGTGTGTGTCTTTTTTTAACTTCCTATAACAAATTAAGTCTTGAAACAAAGCCCTGAATGATATTATTCAGGTGGAGTAATGCAGAGGCATTAAAAATAGTGTTTTCAGATGCAGCTGTTCTATGTTAGAGTTGTTTTCTGGTCCAGAGAAGGCTGAGCTGTTAATAATACTTCATCATTTTCCCTTTCTTTACCTAAAATAGTAAAACAAAACAAATCAAGACACTTATCCAGTGCAGTTTCTTCCAGGTAAGAGTA
Source organism: Semnornis frantzii (assembly GCA_013399775.1). NCBI lineage: Eukaryota > Metazoa > Chordata > Aves > Piciformes > Ramphastidae > Semnornis > Semnornis frantzii. The sequence goes on along the minus strand of VWYK01105570.1, from coordinate 16,416 downwards.
TCTTTAGAGTTCACAAAAGAACCCTCTGCTGCTACCTGAATAGAACAGGCAAAAAACAAACAAAAAAAAACCCAAAACCAAAAACAAAACAAAAACAAACCCAAAAAACCCAAAACCCCACAAAAAAAGCATAAAGCCTGTGCCAATGAATTGACTTATTACCTGTGATACTGGCTGAGATCGAGTTCATAGAATCATAGAATTCATAGAATCACAGAACTGCCAGGGCTGGAAGGAATCTCAAGGATCATGAAGCTCTGATCCTACACCTCACATTAGATCAGGTTCTGAGAATATTCTCTGCTACTCACATAGTCCTAATCAGCTAAATCAGGACAGTATTTCTTGGGACCTGTCTCTGTGGAATTTGAAGGGACCCCACCAGGCATCAAAGTCACTGGAGCTCCTAGGAGCCTTTCCAGCAGAAAACATTTTACTGTTTTTTTGCAGATGGTAAAGCTCTGCATCTTCTTCCTCTGCAGGTTCACTCCTTTGAGGATGAACCTTAACAAAGTCTGTTTTACTTCTGCTTTTAGTTTTCTGGCCTTGTTATTAAACTAAGCCTGTCATACATGGCATGAGAGAATCAATACATGGATTCCCTGAAAGTGAATCACTCTGCACCCTGTAGGATTCAGATAAACACTGAATCACATTTTCTCCACTGCTCAGGGTTTCTAACCCTCTAAACTCTCAGGTAGACAGCAAAATACTGGTATTCCCAGGTGGTTTTGCACTGATCAGGAAAGACCTATGCCAAGACACTTTTCATACAAGTCACTGTCTTACGCTTCCTAATGGGCTTTTCCTTTACTTTCACCATTAGCTCCTGGCATATCCTACCTAGTATTGTTTTTCAGCAAGGACTGCATCTTTGCATATAGGTAGTTACATACATTCAGCTCCTAGCAGAGTTTTAACTATTACAGTAATAAATATATGACTGATTGTATGCTGGATATGCTGCTCCCAGCTCTTTTCTATCCCAAGCCTCTCCTCCCTTCATCGGCTCTCCTGCTGCCTGCTGCTCTGCCACAGCTGACAGGGAAGGGAGGTGTAAACTCCTGCGTGGCAGAGCACAAACTGAGTCCACATCCAGCACCATTGCTCCCAGTTTATACAGTTGCCATGCAATGCTGTTTAATACCAGACCAATGAGGTGAATAAAACCTACAAAAGTTTATAGTGTGTAAATTACTGTTGCACCCTGCCCTCTGCCTCCATGCTGAACTGCCTGCTCTAGAGATGTATAAATGAAAACAGTCCTTTTCCATGTGATGGCAGAAGGACTTCCAGGAGCTGCAGAAATTACTGGGCAGTTATGTTGTGATGGGTAGAAGCAGAAAACATCCAGACAGTTCTGGTTCTTGACAACTCATTCTTTGAGCATCGTAGTCTCAGCAGAAAGAGACTGTGCTGAAAGCCTCAGTTTGAGCTCACAAGTCTCCTGCCGACCCCTCAGCGCCCAGAGCCACAAGACTGAGCAAAACTGTAGCCCTTGAGAGCAAGAAAGGAGGCAAAGCAGCAAGAAGGGACTAATTCAGATCTCTGAGCAGAGTACAGAGGTGAGGAAACAAAGAGTGCTTTGGAGAGGACTCTGTTGGAGGCTGTGCACCACAAGGTCTGCTGCTTTGCTTCTTCTTGGCTTTCAGAAATGTCACTGTTGTGTAACCTGAATAGCTGCTGGCCATCCTGTACCTTACATATTTGAGAAGACTGGAAAATTCTGTTCCAGAGTATCTAAAGCTACTGAGGAAACATGCCATTGTAGACAGGCATCTACAATTCAGCTCAACACATGAGAAGCACTGGCAGCTACTGTGTTATCTTTGGAGCCGTTGCACAGTCTGTCAAATCAAAAACATGACAAAATATTTTGAGTAAATGCTGAAGCTTTTATGATCTCTTGGGGGAAAAAGAAGTTTCAGATAGTGTAATCTGATGAGTGTGGTACAGATGAAGAGATAGACAATGCCTGTTAGAAGATGCATATGCATGTTATAAAATGAGAGGATATATCTGGCTCCATGTTTACAATAAGATATGTGAGCAGAGATTCCTTTAACTATTCAAAATCCTGTTGCTGTAAGTAGGACTCAAGCAACAAATGGAGGCACTTTCTGAAGCAGCCACTGGTACTCTACATGTTTGGAAGATGCACATATTTTTAAAAGCTGATGTTGACACCTTTTAGCAGATTATTTGCTTTGTATATGACATTTCACTTTCTGTGCCTCAGTTTCCCTGTCTGTAAATCAGATAGTAAAATCACTTGCATCATCAAGTGCTTTGGCACTGAAAACATATTCTGTCTAGGGAAAGGTTTTGCTCTTCTTATACTTCCAGATGTGTAATAGGCCACTACAATTTTTAGGAAGTTTTCTGACCTGTTAGTTAAAAATAGTTAAATATATATATATTATATATTTTTTATTTATATCTATCTATATCTATATACATATATAGACATATATATAAAAAGTAGTTGGAAATTATCCAAGGGCTATGTTTTAAAAACAAATCAATCCATAGCTATAGCAAGTGGTAACTTTTGCCAGCACTTGCTGCACTACCACTGCTTGTGGTATTTCAAGAGCTATAGTTAGGTCTGGTCCTGCTGGGAGTTGTAAGGGAATTGTAAGTGTTCAGTGTGTTTTCATGCTCAGGCCCAGAACTCCTATTTCAATGCAAAGGGAAGGAGTGAGTCCCAGTATCACATCAGCTCCTGCGGACATGCTCTGTTTAAGAGTGACTGTGTGCAAATGCAGGTTTCACACACAATCAAGTGGTTGTTCTGCTCAATCTGTGTAAAGAAAGAAAAATCAAGTTAAAGGTCATCTCTGAATCTCTCATTTTTCCTCCTCTGTTTTGCCTCAAGACTTTCTGGGAATTGTTGGCCCTGTGCTCCTGCCAGCATTACAGCTGCATTTTGCTGATGAGCAAAGAGGTTCTCATGTAGACACTTTGCACAGTCAATTAGTAAAGTAATTGAGTGCTCTTTGGGATGAAAGGTATAATACACACACAAGATTATTCACCATTTTCATTACATACCATATCCAGGAAGCTGCAGGAATGCAACACATCTAGACACTTTATGGTGAAGTAACTCTGAATGACCTGCTTTTCCTCATTTACATCTGACTCAGCATCATTTGAATACTGTGCTTTATGTGTGATATTGCCTTATAACTTTTACAACACTCAGAAGACTAGAACTGCCAGCAGGCCTCTGCCCTCAAGAGTTTGTTTTATCTGAGAGAAAATGAGTGGAAGGTAATACACAATAGGGAGGAGATGGGTGGAGATCTTGAGATGGTTGGACTGTAGTATAATCATTATTATTAAAGTCCTTATGGATATCATGGGAGAAATTAGTCTGAGGTAAGGATTTGAATGGAATGAGACTAGCTGCTTAGGAGGCCAGAACTAGGAGGCTGTTTAAGTATGGAAGGGTGGTGTAGGGAAAATATTTGATATATATGCATATATACAGATATACAAACACTTATATATGGCTACATAGAAATTTTCTAAGAGAAGGTTGTATAAAAGATTATATCATCCAGCCCAGCCTGTAAAGATACAGCTGAAATGAGTGTCACACTTTTTTTTTTTTTTGCAAACAACCCATCAAGTCTCATCTTCTTGAGGCTGCTTGTAAATTTTTAGGCTCAGGTTGTCAGAGGAACTTGTTCTGCTGCCGTTAAGTGACAGTTTCTAAATGTCACAGCTTTGAAAGCCTGCCTCTCAAATGCTTGTGCTTCGGGACACGTGGGGTTTGCCTGTATTGTGGAAAATGAGGAGCTGTTTTGCTGTCTGTACTAGATGTTCTGCTTTGGTGTCTTCATCGTGCTTTAGAAGCGACAGTTGGAAACGCTGAGTCGTCTGGATCCTGTGCCACAGCGGTGCGCGACGTCCAACACTAAAGCTCTCTCTTGTGGTCGTGATATGCAAACACACTACGTTATTACAGGAGAGCCTGGGTCATGAAACCACCTCAGCAAAACACAACGCTCAGGAGGAGCTGAGAAATCATGTCTTTATTCGAGCTAAGCTGACAGTTTCTGCTCCTAGTTCCAAATGGAGGAGGTTTATTATGGCCATTATTGGCATCTACTTTTTCTTTTTTAAAAATTATTATTCCCTAATATCGAATCTGTTATTTAAAACTTTCCCTTTTTAAAAATAAGAGGTTGCATTTGTTGTTTGTGGGTTTTTGTAGGTTTTTTTTGGTTGTTGGTTTTGGTTTTGTTGTTTTTTTTTTTTTTTGTTCGGTTTGTTGAGTTTTTTAGTTTGTTTTGTTAGTTTGTTTTTCTGTGTTTTTTTTGGTTGGTCGGTTGGTTCGGTGGGTTTTTTGTGGTTTGGTTTTGTTTTGCTTTGCTTGTTTTGTTTGATTTGGGTTTTTTGTTGTTGTGGGGTTTTTGTTGGTTTTGTTGGGCTGGGGTTTTTTTTGTGAGGTTTTTTGTTGGTTTTGTTGGTTTGGGTTTTTTGTTTGTTCGTTTTTTAATCTGTCACTGACCTCTTGAAAAAGCTGATTTTGGTGCTTAAAATCATTACCTTTCACCGTGCTTGAATATCCAGCTTGTATTTACAAGAGTAACTTTAACGTGGCTACTTTGGTTTTTCCCCCGATGAAACCGCGTTTGCCTTCGCGGGCTGAGCCGCCGCACGGCGGAGAGCGGCAGAGCCTGGGAACGGCACCGAAGCGCCGCAGCGAGCCGCTGCTCTGGGAAACAACTGGACACCCAGGAGTCTTGCAAAAGCAGAACCTGTTCCCCACAGATGAAAGCTGATTCATGCAACATTTTTCTGACAGCGAGCACTGTCTCTGCTGATTAAGAAATTGTCTGATCAGATAGCGAAAGTCAGGGCGAGCTGCCGTGTCATCGCCTGGTGGGGCCGATGCTTTGTGCCGCTGGGAATCCGGCCTCATCTGAATCCCTTTGTTCTGGCATCAAGCTGGGTTTGCGTGAATGTCTTCCCTTGGCCAGAGGGAAAGAACAAAGGAAACTTTGGGGACAAATCTGGATTAGTTTGCAGATGCTCCCTAAGTGCCTTGGGGTGGTCAGAAAGTCTCCAGGGACTGAGAAGCAAGGCTTTACCTACTGCTGCTCCGTGGTGACAGTGGTGAAAGTAAGGAGCTACCCACAGGTCTGAGCAATGTTGGTCCTATCGGTGGAGACTGCAGGCACACCGCTGAGGCCTGTTTGCCAGCCCATGCTAGGAAATGGCTTGCTTGGCAAACGTCTGCGTTGAGCTGCACAGAAGCTCTACTGGGTTTACTTTTACTCCTGATGTCAAGAAAATCGACAGAGGGAATAAAGTCCTCCTAAGGGACTGAGGCATGAAGATTTAAATATTTCCTTCCAGTAATGCAGCAGAGATGACGTAGCTGAGGAACGAGCTAGGAGATCTGAAGAAGCTTGTGAGCCTGACTGAAGGTGCAAGGAAAAGGGCAGAAAGTAGCATGTAGGACAGGTTTTGGATGAGGGTCAGACATTGGGAGTGAACGGTAGGAAGCAGGAGATGCATTTCTTGGCCGTTCAGCATATAACTTCAAAAACCACCATCAAAATATTTTCATCCCTCTCCTATGTCTCTGCTAAGAATCACCCCATTGACTCCAACACCTGGTATAAAAAACTGAGGACCTCAAACTGGCCCTGGCCCCTGATCAAGAGGCATTTATGGTAGCACTTTCCCACCCCCACCCCCCCATTTAACAGAAGAAAACTTCCGCCTTTATGAGACATTCAAACACAGGTCTGTTTCTGAACATACATTACATGATATTACATGAATATTATAATTCCAGCAGCTCTCAAACAGAAAGTTTTGAAAGCTTAAACCTCCTTGTATTGTGTGGAGTTCAGAGTAAAACATAATAGTGTTTTCAGTATTTCATGAAGTTTTCTGGGATATGGAAAGCTGTGGATGTACCACTTCATCTCCTTTTACTCTTTCTTGTTATTCCACATCACTGAATGGGTGGTCTTTAGAAAATTTCCCCTCTTCCGTTTCGTGTTTCATAAATGGTCCAAACTTGGCCAGTTTTGGAAAGTTAGAGTGGACAAGCAAATAAAATGTTAATAAATAAATAAGATTATTTTGTCACCTGATGTTGGCAAAATAAAAAACATTGTGAAGGTTATATTTTGACAAAGTCAAATCTTCTAAGGATGTTTTGTCTGTTTCCCAGGGGGTCATTTTAAATAGAAATAAAAACATGTTGAGTGGGAAATTTCAACCAGCTCTAATCATCTAAACAGTGAAGGGAGTCACTTACCACTTACAAAGTTGATTTTTTTAATGCAAACCCAGGACTTGAGTCAAGACAGCAGGATGAGGCTGCACTTACTGCAAAGCTGGTTATTAAAACTTATTCTATTTTGAATGAGGCTTTTATTTTTCCCATTGTTTTGAATGAAACAATAAATTTTCCTAGACAATTACAAAAGGAGGATTCTGAAGGACTGGAAGAGCAGGTCTGTTGAATGAATCCAGGCATACCTGTGACTGCTTTGAAATGCTCCTGCTCTGGTAGAAAGAAACAATTTAAAAGGTCAACATGCTTGTAAGGTTACATCCTCTGAATCATTGGCTGCTTTAATGGCAACTAACATCTACACTGGTCTGGAGAGTGCTTATTAAGAGTGAGGAAGCCCTGAGTCTCTGACAGAGCTGGATCCTTTGTCTTGTGTTGATGCAAATTGCAGCATAGGTGATCAGGAATGGCTTAGCACAAAGAAGCATGATAGTGAGGTTACAAAAACAAAGCTAACATGCATGCAAAAGGAAAACGGGGAACACTGCTGACCTCTTTAAAAAATTAAGGCAGAATGAAGCACTTTCTTGATTAGGTTTCTTTAGAAGTTAATTTTCCAAAACATTCAGTTAAGAAAAGAAATCTGAAAAAACATGGTCTTCTCCCAGGACTGTGAGGGGTTTTTTCCTCCAGTGCTGCAAGTTCGAATTCTCAAAACAAAACACTCCAGGAAAGCATCATACATAACACCAACAGAGTCCTCACAAAACCCACAAACACAGGCAGATAGTCCTATTCATCAGGTCTGTTATCCTCTGTGGACTTCAGGCCAAGTTCACCGATTTAAACTGTTGATTTTTCAAGAGGGAAGAGAAAAATAGGCATTGAACTTCTCAAATGCTAAAGGATGTTTGAGAAATGGTTGGGCCTGTGCTGCTCTACCTTGCTGCTGTAACCAGGCAAGTGCTACTTTGGAGAGCTAGGGCTGATCGTGGCAGGCACAGATCAATCAGAAGTCAGCAGGGCTGACGATCTTCAGGAAGAAAGTCTGCAGAAAAACTTCAACACCAAACCAGCACCTAACCTGAGCACAGAAAAATGGGCAAGTCTATCTACTTTTATGAGATAAATGTGTTCTGGTCCTGATCTGTAGACAGGGAAGTCAAATGGAGCTACCTTCTAATCCTCTTCCTGCAGTCACATTCTAAATGATAAATATATGTCCTCAGAAAAAAAAACAAAAAAACAAAACAAAACACAAACCAAAACCCAACAAAAACCAAAAAAACAAACCCAAAAGCACACCAAAATGAAACAGAGCAAAGGAAAATCAAATCAGAAATAAAAGCATGCTATTATAATAAAACCTATTATTGTCTGTTTGTAAATATGCTTTCATGTCCTTGCTTAGAGCACCTTTTGGTTCATGACAGCAGAAAATCTCTAGTAACAGTGACATGATTTTTACAGGAAGCAAATGATTCTTCTATAAAGGCCTGGAAAATTCTGAAGCTGTCCCAAGATCTACTGTGCAACTTCCCTGCTGTTGTTTTAACTTGGAGCTGAAAATTGAAATGATTACATTAATTATTGCATTAACAACAGTGTTTATGAACAAAAAAATATTATAGGTATTATTAATGCATACTTTTAGCCAGACGTATGTTTGGATAGGAGGGCTGATTTTTCTTCTTCATCATGTAACAGCCCATGAACAATTCATGTGTGTTCATGGATTGTTGTGCTTGCTCAGGAAAATCCATACTGAAAAACAAGCCCTTGTGTTTTGTCAGAAATGAAAGAAACTGCAAACCAAAAGCTCTACAGTTGAGGAGGAAAGGGGATTTAAATTTACCAGTTACAGTGTCTTCATATTTGATGATTTTCAAAAGTATGATAGGAATGAAAGGGAACATTTGATTGATTTCACTCCCTAGTGTCATTCCTCATCATAAGGTAATTTAAGTGCTTCATTTTATATTGTTACTTTCTTTGCAGGTTGCCTGTTTTTAAAGGTGCACTGTCACATAAAATCAAACAATGCTTTACCTCTGCAATGAATAACACTTCCAACTACTAAAACTGATTGTTAAAATGTCATGTTACTTCATTCCATAAATCACTAGTGAAATCCTGGCCTTACTGAAATAAATGGAGGTTTGCCACCAGCTCCCATGGGGCCAGAATTTCACCTTCAGGCTTGATGAATATCCAGAATGAACAATATCTCCAATTATTTTCTTAGGCTGGGCAAGTGCATTCCTTGTCCCCATTCCTTTTCTCCTTTCAAAGTCCCTCACATCTTCAATAGGGCACTTGGGCTGCTGGGCCGTCAGTGTGATGAGCTGCCAAGAGGCAGTCTGATATACAGGTGGTGAGGAGCTTCATCCTGCAAACACTTCAGCACATACAAGGCTTTATCATATAGGTGATTCCACTGGAGCCACAGGCCAGCTTTGTCATAAGTGACACAGCTGTGTCTGAGGTTATTACCCATTTTACATCTATGTGTCAGATGCAGAAACAAAGCACACAATATATTCTCTACTCCTTTACTAAGTACTGAGTAATAAAATTGGTACTTATTTACATTGCCTTACACAATGAAGGGAAAATATTTTGCTCTTTGTTTTTTGCCCAAATAATGCTAATTGCCTCTTGGAAAGTCCACTTCATAAAAGGAAAACACATTTGAAAACATAGCTGGGGTGTTCATCACTTATAAATTGAAAAAGTGGCATTTGTTCCTGTAATCAAGTTTCCAGGGTTGATGTGTTCACTACAGTATGTGCCTCATCTAATTTAGTTTTAAATAGCAATCATATATCTATTTAAAACCATTATTTGAAAGTTAGAAATGAGCCTGAAAAAAAGTTCTCAGATCTTACCTCCTCATAGCTCCTCCAAGTTTTGGCCCAAATGTGAGAGTTTGTTGCACACAAGCTTTAAGAAGGGAGTGGGAAAAGGAGAAAGCTGCTGTGTCACGTTAGAGCGTTAACCCTGGGTCTTCCCTTTAGGACTGTCATCCCAGGAGCCAGTAAGGCAGTTCATGTCTCTGCCTACCTCTGCTGCAGTGTAGAATACAAGATGTGAGCAGTGCCTGCCTCAGGGCCATCTGGCAAACAGGGCACTGAGATGAGGCGTTGCCGGGACTCCTGCAGGTACGCGGCACAGAAGTGTTCGCTTTAAAATACTTTTCGACACAAGTCTGCAGGCTTATTTCATTGCTGTCTCAAAGCCTGGAATCAAACACAGAGTGTATCGGATGTCTCCAGCAGCAACTAAACTCATGCACTCTTGTAAATCTCCCTCGTAATCCCCCTGCTGCTGACACTTTATTAGCCAGGCATTCCGGGCTGTGCTTTACTGGGGCACCTCTAAGTGATTGCAGATGGTATTGCTGTGCTAGGGTTCAGATGTGCTACCATATAGCTGTCTTCATATTTTCCATGCTTTGCCTCATTTGTCAGATTGGTTTTAACCCTGTTGTGTTCAGGATGTTTCATACCTCAACTAAGGAGCTGAAGGTAGACTGGACACGTAAGCAAGTGCCAGGTATTTTCATGCCCCTAAGGCTACTCAACTCTGCTGTAACAAGGAAGCTTCTCAGGCTTAAAAGCTCACAGAATTGAATCTCCAATAAAAAATAACTGAGCAAGGTGAGGAGACATGGCAGCTTTCAAGGGCTCACAAATGCTGGGAAGCTGGGAATAGCACAGAGATGCTCAAAGCAGCAGAGATAGGAGGGGATGAATCCCCATTACAGATTCATTTGCTCCGCCAGGGCACAGCTCATACTCTCAGTAGGTCTCATTAATGCACAGGGAAAGCCACTGGCCATGCTAGAGGAAGTTTCTGGATTAACAGTTCCTATTAATGTCAATTGCAGTCAGATATAAACCCAGCTTATAAGACCCGATCTGCCTGGGCCTCTGCTCTGAGCTGCCCCATGGTTTCAGCTCTGGCATGGTGATGGAGGATGAGTTGTGGTTTGCTTGTAACCTCTCCTGCCAAGATATCTGCAGTGAGGAAAGTGCATACAACACTCTCTCATTTCCCATCCAGTCTTAACCCAAGCCTCTGCTGAGCATCTACAGTAAAGAATACAAGGGGAGAAAAAAAAAATCACCATTTTTACCTGTCTGTGCATTTTCAAGAAGAAGAACATTTGGTAGATACATTCCAATTGAATACAGACTGGAGGCAGGCATTGCCCATCTGGTCTTCAAATTCTATGCTGCAAATCCTGCGTAATGAGCATAAAGTCCACAGTACTGGGCTGGATAATTGGTAATCTCCTACCTTTCTTAACAGAGCCTAGTTGGCAATACCCACCGTGTGAATTTCTTTCTTCTACTCAGGCTAACACCAAATGAAGGCTTTGCACTGTTTGTTTTTGTTACACCATAAAAGTGACGTGGAATGTGTTTTATCCATATAAGATGGCTTTGCTCAAATAAAGTAATGGGAATTGCAGATAGTGTATGTAATACTTCAGAATTAACAGCTATTTGTGAGGAATGGTAGTTTGGCTTTCAGGCTGGAGAAGCTGGTTCAAGGAAGCAGTGCAAGAAACTTCCTGAAAGTGAGCACACATTCCCAGTAGTATTCAGGGATACTGGATATTCAGGATACAAATAGCATAAAGAAGGAATTTTTTTAAATCAAGGTACAGGCCAAACGTATTTTAAACCATTAATTTAATTAATTGCTTCACCTGAGAAATGCTTGCCACAACCATGGAAATAATGCAAGGAAGACTCATAATTGTCTAGTGAAATGTATACAAGTGTTTTTATAACAGTTATTCTGCAGAAGCTCTGATTTCTCTGATTGAATTGAATGTAATAAAGGCGGCAAGCCTGCAACAGACAAGTTGTATTACCTGTGTTTCCAGGTGGCACAAGGTAAGGAAAGGCTTGCTCATCTTGACTATTAGTTTAGCTCTATTAACCCACATTGCCCAGAGTAACTAGGTGCCAATCAAACAAGAGCTATGGGAATTTCACTCATGATTCATGCTTTTTTCATCCATCCAAACAAGCTCTGCTAAGCTGCTTCACTCCATAAACTGAACTGCACAAGTAATATGATGAAAAGCATCATAATTTATGTCTTAAAGAACATATGTCTTCCATATTGATATGTTAGCAATTCCCAGACTTTGGCTAGAAGATTTGGCCAAGTTAGGCATATGTGTTGCTGTGGTTAACATGAATTTGTTCTCTACATATGGGCAGCAGTCTGATCTCACATCTTGCACTCAACAGGACTTACTGTATTATCATGGATGATTAAATACACATAAATTAAACATGCAGCCAACAGTGGATCTTTTACTAGAAGAACATTGTTTGTACATTATTACAGCCAGATTTTCAGTAGAAATCAGCTCCCAGCTAGACTCCAGAAGAAGCAGTCTGATTTTAAAGCAACTTGGCATTTTGCATGTTGAGTGCCTAAGAATCTGCCCACGAGTACTGTTCTATTCCACCATTCCATTCACCATAGTTCATGGCAATATATTGACCATGAGATCCTCTGACATTTCTTATGATCCTGTATTTTGCTTTCCATGATGACAAATTTCCTTATGTTGAAAAGGAAAAACATTCTCCAGTATTGCAGGAAATTAGAAAGCTGGTGCTATCCTTCTGCTCTGCTCTTATGAATTAACTCTGGTCACTATTACCGAAGGTTTTATGTAGGTATTTTGTGGGTATTGTGAGCTGCATGTTTCATAGCTTCCTGTACAGGAGTTGTCCTACCAACTTTCTGTAGCAAAGAGCTGTTATGTAGCTGCAAGAGACTGAAGAGAACTGAACTTTTGCAATGGATTGATTTAAACTGTATAGACATCACTGTCTTATGCTGCTGGTCAGCAGAACTTACCATCTGTATGTTAATGGTCCTTAGCCACTAACAATCACTGATAATTTTCCTTCAGCTGGAAAGATACAGCCTTTGTGTATTTCATGCAGAATAGTCAGAATCATAGAATCATAGAATGGTAAGGTTGGAAGGGACCTCAAGGATCATCTAGTTCCAACCCCTTGCCATAGGCAGGGACACCTCCTACTAGTACAGGTCACTCAAGGCCTCGTCCAGCCTGGCCTTGAACACCTCCAGGGAGGGAGCAGCCACAACCTCCCTGGGCAACCTGTGCCAGTGCCTCACCACCCTCACTCTAAAGAACTTCCTCCTAACATGCAGTTTAAATCACCCCTATGCCAGTTTAAACTCATTGCCCCTTGTCCTGCCATTGCAAGACCTTGTAAATAATCCCTCCCCAGCCTTCCTGTAGGCTCCCTTCAGATACTGGAAGGCTACTCTAAGGTCTCCTGGAAGCCTTCTCTTCTCCAGGCTGCAGAGCCCCAACTCTCTCAGTCTGTCCTCATAGGAGAGCTGCTCCAGCCCTCTGATCATCTTCATGGCCTCCTTTGGACCTGCTCCAACACTTCCATGTCCTTTGATATTAATATTTAATTTTTTTGTATTCCAAAATGCTAGGTCGTAGCATCTTTGCTCTTTTGGAAACAGATCTCTTTTGGAAACAGATCATTTTTGGTAGGGTGGAAATTTGCTCATACAAAGAGGAGCATCTCCTGGAAATTTGTCACTGCAAAACATGGACTTCTGCTTCTATACCAATAGAATATGGTTACTGTAGAATAAAGCATAGATAACTCTTTTGGCTTCTTGCATACTATACTGGTTGAAGAGTGTGAGCAGTGTTTATTCTAGAGGCCATACAACTACAGCTAGATTGAAAAACCTTTTCCAGTTGAGAGCTGGCCTGAATTTCTTGCTATGCTGATGAAAGATAGTAATGCAATGCTAGTGATATCAAAAGGCTAAAAGAATAATATATAGATCATTGAAAAATGATCAGCTCTCTGTGATCTGAGTGAAATGTGTGCTCATGAATAATGATACATCTGGATATGGCAGTGCAAAGTTAAGAAGTAATATAATCCAATTTTTAATTTTTAAAATTTTTTTAGGTATATTTGAGGCTTTGGGAGTGTGTGGGTAGGTATTCCACATGACTGAGCTCTGGTCCTGCAAGATATTACAAGCAGGTCACCAGCATAATGGATCTTAATAAATCTGTTTCCTTAAGATATTTTGTAATTATTGTTGGATCTATTTTTGCTCTTAAGTCAGCAGAAAATGAGAAGATTTAAGTCCTGCTGTACCTGTGAGACAGATGTAAAATTGCTTTGCTTATTTATGCAAGTTTTAATCAACGATTTCAAACCTGAGGAACACTCTCCAAAGCCTATCATCTGCCACATCAGCAAGTCAGAAAATGGCATATTTGTAAGGAAGAAACTCAGAAGAGAGGTATGGCTAAATTATTTTCCCCTTTTTTGAGACCTTCTTCCTCCACGTTTCCTGCCTTCCTTTGCCCTTGTGGCCTCTGTTGAAAAGCATTGGGTAATGCCCAACCTAAATGTTGCTTTAGTCACACACCACTAGTCACCCAGAAACCATCAAATGTTATTAAACTGCAGTCATTTCTCCTTGGGTTCCATCAGTTATCAAGACTGATGGTGGAAGGGTTCAGCCAAGGTTAGAGCGTGTATATGTCACTGGGCCATGGGGAGCTCTGTATCATAGCTCTGAGCCAGCGTAAAAGGCACTGTGGATTTGAATGCTTCTGGGGCCATAAATCAAGGAAACTTACAAGTTCCAGCAATCCCTGCAGAAACAAGGATGGAAGAAAGAGAACCACCAACTAGTGTCAGCAAAAATCTTCTCAGAGCAGTTCAGAGCAACTTGTACTTATTTGCTTATCATTTGCATTTCCCTTTAGAAGTGTTGTCTTCTTTTCTGTGCAGTTCTCTTCCCATCACCACCATGGCTCTCAGACTGTTGCAGTTGTGGCTCCACCAGACGATTCCCTGAGCCCCAAGATTGTGAGAGTGAGGAGAAAGGATGAGGATCTGGACAGGCAAGCAAGAACTGAGGGTGAACATGCAGAGCACAGACACAGCAATCCTTGTGTCAGTGCCCTGTTCAGCTTCGCAGTTCTATTGCTTTCTCATCCTTGTCTCTGCTGAAGTTATAGCTTTGCTTGCACGTCAAACTCATCTCCATACAGCATTGTAAAAGGAAAAGACTTCTTTGGTGACCTCAGGTATGCACTTTCAAGGTATTAATTTTGCAGCAAGTGGTATGGATTTTACAATTGGTGCAGGATTTGGCTGCCATCTGAGACCACTTCCAGATTTGCACAAAGGGAATAGAGCTTCGCCCAGGTATAGTCACCTGATTCTGCCAGTTTGTATTTGGCTGTTCTTTTGCTTTTACCTTATGGCACAAAGTAACATACATGATGGGACAGTACAGATTGAGAGAGTGAAAGAAACAAATACTAATTTTAAAGTCTTTGTAGACTATCCTTTATTATAACGAGAAAGAGGAAGCCTAATTAAATCAAAGGTTACGAAAAGTAATTTCACAATTTCCTTTCGTTTGCCAATAAAAACATTCAGGTTACATATGGCAGTCTAATATTTGTCCAAAAGCCAGAATCCAAAATATGTCAATATGAAGATCTATTTGTTTAAAGTGTTTAATCTCATCCAGTCTCTAAATTCAGAAGTGAATCATGAATTCCAGCAGATATCCTATAACAGCTGTATGTTAAGACCTTTCTCAGCTGTTATAAGTTTGTTCATTTCTCAAAGTTATTAAAGGATACGCCCCTGCTAATAATTCTCAGAATATCATGGGGCACAAAAGGTTTATGTATTTCAACAGAATGCTATTTTGCCTTTACAGTTCTACACTAGAGAATGGCTTGTTATTTCCCTGGAGACTGATCAGTGCTAGCAGGAATGAAAATGGTGATAACGCAAAAGTGTTCTTTGAAAAATTGTCCAGAACTTCAAACCACGAAAAGAATAAAAATGTAAACTTAAAATGAATTAAACTAAGCAAAATGTTATTTCTAAAACCTTTGACAATCACCCTTGCCAAACCAAATGAGTTAGTTATGCCTTTTTAATTTGGCTGCAGTGACTTTTACTGGGTCAGAACAACAAGGAAAATAAAGGATTCACAAAAAAAAATTAATTCATTTGGTGCAGGGAGAAGGTCGTTTAGTGACCTGGTTTGGAGCAAGATCAGCTGTCAGTTCTTCAATCAGCCCAGACCGACACAGATCTTACAAATGCAATAACCATTTTGGAACAGGGCAGTTAGAGCTCCGAGCCCTGGGCTTCCTGATACAAAGGATAACCCTTCTAAGGACAGATGTAGCCACTCAACCAGGAGCATACACTTTTTTCATAGCTGGGTGAACAAAACCAAATGTTTTTCAGTTTGCAAAACCCAGTAGATTTACTGGTTTCTTTTTCTTGCCTTTGAAAGTATTTAACAATTTCTTATACCTCTCCAAAAGTCCTTTTTCCAAGAGTCTAACTTATCAGAAATAGATGCACTGTGTCCCCATACTTGTGTTTTGCATTCTTGTTTCCTCATGTGGAGACTGACATAATGATGCCTCCTATTCCTTCTAAGTGCCATTTTTCTTCACTGAAGAAGAAAAACATAAGTTCTAAAATGCTAATCTTGTTACCTATGTGATTCTTTGATGCCCTTTTCTCTTATCTAGGGCTTTGGGGACATATGAAACCATCTATCTCCATAAAACAAATAATGGCTCCTCCATATCCCCCAGTTACAACTAACCATTTTGTTTATTCAATTGCTGTTGATTTTAGCTGTGTTAGTGCTCGGCACTTCTGCAAATTAACACACAAATTGTGTGTTGTGCCCCTGAAAAGGAGCAACCTAATGGATGATCACTTGAAAGAAGAAAGTTTGTTTTGAAGAAATCACTTTGCTTAAAGAAAATCATCCTCAGTGACAGGGGCGGAATCAATTTTCCAGAACAATACTCAACTGCTTTTATCCACAAAGCCATCCTTTCTTTAACGTTTTGCT
Organism: Semnornis frantzii; assembly: GCA_013399775.1. NCBI lineage: Eukaryota > Metazoa > Chordata > Aves > Piciformes > Ramphastidae > Semnornis > Semnornis frantzii. The sequence goes on along the minus strand of VWYK01105570.1, from coordinate 191 downwards.
TCATTCACTAGAGAGCTTCCCCGATTGCAGCAAATGAAGCCGAGATCTTACAGACAACGTTTTGCTTTGATGTTCAACCCTGATGAAACCCCAGAGCGATTCTGTCTTAGGCACCAAAAAGGCAGCTGCCCTGTGATCTCCTATGTACAGTACATGCACAGAGAGAGCAGATCAAAAGGTTCCTACAAACT
>VWYK01105562.1:8016-18454 GCA_013399775.1 Semnornis frantzii | reverse complement strand
CCATTCTATGATCCTATGACTTTCTGTGCTTCATAGTGTTTAAATCACAGCTTCAGGAGTAGGAACTAGATCCCCTCAGAAACAAACTGGGAGGAAGGACATTCCCTTTTCTCACTGTCTCTAGGGCAGAGGAGCACCTGGTCAGGATTTGCCTAGTTGTGGGGATCCAGGCTCTGCTCTACCTTTGTGGGCAGTTGCGAAGCTGCCCAGCCCTGCTCTACCTGTTTGTACCTAAGTCATTGTTTGAAATGAGGCTGCACCAGAACCTGGAGTTCCCTTAACGGGGAGAGGAGACTTCAGGGCTGGAGGGTGTTTTACTCCTGTCTGCACAGCAAAGGGCTGCAAAGAAAAATGAGCTCAACAGGCAGAGATGAGCAGGTAAAGTTACTCTTTTCTAAACTTTTTTAACTTCTTTTTTTCTTTTTTCTTCTTTTTTTTTTTTCTGTTTAAATCCTTCCCCCCAACCTCAAAAATTCTCTTTTTTTTTTTTTTTTAACTACTTTAAGTTTGATGAAACACAAATTTAAAACCTCACGAATACCAAAACCAACATCTCTGGGAGAAGGGAATATTCACCAGTGCTATAAATAGGATGTCAGTAACCAGCCTGACTTGCAACAGCTTTAGCCAGAATGCAGATCTGAAGGAAATCCAGATAAAGTTTAGCCTGAGAAAGGGAAGTTGTGTTAATTGTTATGGGAAAAAAAAAAAAAAAAAAAAGCTGCTGCTGGTGGAAGGAGGTAGCAGAAGTGGTGTTGGAAACTTGTGTTCCAAACTCTTTCTANTTGGGGATTATCTATTTTTTCATCTCTTTATGGCAGGTAATGAATCTTCTGGTTTGAGGTACTGCTGATAATCCTAGCTTGGGCTTGCTGGCAAACTATTCACCTTGCTAACAATTTCCCATTAAATCCAGCAAAGTTCCTTATTAAAGGGTGGATGCTTACAGCACTGTCTCTTGTTCAACTCCAAAGCTTGAGAAAGCAGTTGGGAAAGCTGCAGTCAGTGTGAAGAAAGCAAAGATAATGTGTGAATTGCCTGCAAGGAGAGCAGGAGTGGGGGCTGATGTTCAGGGACGTTGCAGAGAGTCTCCTTTTGAGATCTGCAGGTCTTTGCTTTTCCCTAATTTACAGTTCTCTGGTCTGCCTTCTGTTTCTGATCCCCAAAAGTGGGATGCAGAGAGCTGCTCATTGCTAAAAGTTTTTTGAAATATGTTACAGGCACTGGTGCCACGCTTAAATCTTCTGTCCACACCTGTCCTAAATAGATGGTTCTTAGAACAGCATCCATCTCAGTCACTGTCAGTGCTAGCTGTGAGAGCATGGTCAGTGTGATCTGCTCCAGGTGATCCTGCTCTAGCAGGGGGGCTGGACCAGGTGATCTTTTGAGGTCCTTTCCAGCCCCTGACATTCTATCATTCTGTAATCTGTGATTCTATGACTCTATGACTCTACGATTCTATGACTCTATGATCCTGTGATTATACGACTCTGATTCTATGACTCTATGATTCTGTGGTCCTATGATTCTATGACTCTGTGATTCCACGACTCTGTGATTCTGTGACTTTGTGATTCTGTGATTCTATGACTATGGCTCTATGACTGATTCTGTGATTCTGTGATACTATGATTCTATGATTCCATGACTCTATGATTCTGTGACTCTATGACTATGATACTGTGATTCTATGATTCAATGACTCTGATTCTGTGATTCTATGACTCCATGATTCTGCAATTCTGTTATTCTATGATTCTACGATTCTATGATTCGCTAGGGAAACCTGCTGAGTATTTTGATCTTTTTGGAGCATTCCCTTTCTCCTATGACCTTTCCTGGGCTGCTCATGGTGCTTTGCCTCTCGTCCTAGCCTCAACTGCAGCCCTGCCCTTGGGAAGCCTTCTGGAATGGATAATGACAGTTTGAACTTACCCTGGCTGAAGAATAGTCTAAATTTTCCTTCCGTGCTTTGTGTGAGAGCTCAGATCAGCAGGCAGCAGGGTAATGAGGCAAGCAGGGGTTTCAAGAAGGAGCTGTTGTTGCTCTCTACTGATGGGGCACCAGCTCCAGGCTGTGGATGCATGTGGAGATCCATGGGTATGCCCTGGAGAGGTTGTTTAGGATGGCTCCTATCCTTGGCATTTTTATTAGCTACTTTAAACAGCCAGCTGTGCAAAATGTCTTCCAAGTTGCAGAGCTGTGCTGGTGTGACTTTTGTTTTTTCCACTCTTTGGAAGAGCTGCCAAACTACAGAGCTTTAATCCAGACTGACAGATGCTTCAAGAGGGGAAATACCTCTTAGGAAACAGAGATGTGCATGCAGCATGCCTACATAGGCTCTTTCTAATGATATGAGTAGTGTCCAGGTCATGGAATCATAGAATCATAGAATCATGGAATGTAAGGTTGGAAGGGACCTCAAAGATCATCCAGTTCCAACCCCTTGCTATAGGCAGGGACACCTCCCACTAGTACAGGTCACTCAAGGCCTCATCCAGCCTAGCCTTGAACACCTCCAGGGGTGTTGTGGAGCACAGAATCACCCAACGTGATCAAAGATCACGTTGGGTGATTCTGTGCTCCGCAACCTCCCTGGGCAACCTGTGCCAGTGTCTCACCACCCTCACTGCAAGAACATTCTCCTAACATCCAGTTTCAATCTCCCCTCTGCCAGTTGAAACCCTTTGCCCCTTGTCCTGGCATTACAAGACCTTGTCAATAGTCCCTCCCCAGCCTTCCTGGAGCCCCCTTCAGATATTGGAAGGCTACTCTAAGGTCTTCTGGAAGCCTTCTCTTCTCCAGGCTGCACAGCCCGAACTCTCTCAGCCTGTCCTCATAGCAGAGCTGCTCCAGTCCTTTATCTCAGGATTGAGGAGCAGTTTGGCTTTGCAGCATTTCTCATTCAATCCTGTGGCTGGCAAGGTGAATCCTTCCTGCTGCTGACTACTTTTGACTCTCTAATCCTTTACCCTGCAAAAAGCTTTTCTCAGGCAGAACAGCAGCAAGGTGCATTTAGGGGGTTGCTGTTGCTCCAGTGACCTAAATGGACACTATGCGAGGAAACAGCAGGGACATGCAGACATGGGTCTGGGACAGCTGAGGGTATCATCTCCATGCGGGGTGTGATAACAGCACCTTCCTCTGTGGTTCCCTCAAAGCAGCTCTGGTTTCTGCCGCTGTACCTTCAAGCTGGTGCACTGACATTTTCCCTCCTCCTTGAAGAAAAAAAGATTAAAAAATCCAGCATTGAAGCATTTGCTTTGGTAAAGAATGAACTGGAAAAGTAGGTCGGATTTGAAGGATCCCAGCCCTGACAGTGTCCCTTCTAGAGCTCCAGACCCAGGTTTTTGGAGAGAGACAGGAGATGACTGCAGCGGCGCTTCTCACGCTCATTAGTACTCCTTGTGTCCCAGCATACAGAATCACCCTCAAAACACCCAGGACAAATCCTATCCCCCTGCTTTGGAGGGCAGGACTTGCCATTCTGAAATGAAGCTACCCCTGTCCAACTCCTTGGAAAGTTAGCTGGGTTTTACCAGGAAGCAAGGTTATTTTTTTTTTATGCTCTTAAATAGTCTAAGCTAAATTAGCTGGAACCTAATTACAGAATGTTTATGATTAAAGCCAGACAATGCACTCGGGAAGCTAGGATCAAAAAATGACAATTCTGGATGACAGTGAAGGATTAAGGAGGAAAAGGAAAATGACTGATGGATTTTTCAATTGAATCAGGATGGGGTTTGTTTTGTTTTTTTTTTTTTACATGGAACAAAGGTTGCAGTGAAGTCAGATGAACAGTTTGGACTTGGGAAAAAAATGACTTTGAGTGATATGACAGGGAGCTGCTTGAGAGAGTCCAGCACAGAGCCACAAAAACGATTAAGGAAGTTGAACATCTTCCTTATGAGGAGAGCCTGAGGGAGCTGGGACTGTGCTGCTTGGAGAGGAGACAACTAAGAGGTGACCTCATTCATGTTTATAAATATGTAAGGCTGAGTGCCAGGAGACTGGAGCCAGACTCTGCTGGGTGATGCCCAGTGACAGGGCAAGGGGCAACGAGTGGAAGTTGAGGCATAGGAAGTTCCACATGGACCTGAAGAAGAATTTTTTCATTATGAGGGTGACAGAGCTCTGGAACAGGCTGCCCAGGGAGGTTATGGAGTCTCCCTCTCTGGAGATCATAGAATCATAGAATGGTGAGGTTGGAAGGGACCTCAAGGATCATCTAGTTCCAAACCCCTGCCATAGGCAGGGACACCTCCCACTAGTACAGGTCACTCAAGGCCTCATCCAACCTGGCCTTGAACACCTCCAGGGAGAGAGTAGCCACAACCTCCCTGGGCAATCTGTGCCAGTGTCTCACCACCCTCACTGTAAACAACTTCCTCCTAACATCCAGTCTAAATCTCCCCTCTGACAGTTCAAACCCATTGCCCCTTGTCCTGTCATTACATGACCTTGTCAATAGTCCCTCCACAGCCTTCCTGGAGCCCCCTTCAGATACTGGAAGGCTACTCCAAGGTCTCCTGGAAGCCTTCTCTTCTCCAAGCTGCAGAGCCCAAACTCTCTCAGCCTGTCCTCAAAGCAGAGCTGCTGCAGCCGTCTCAGCATCTTCGTGGCCTCCTCTGGAGCCGCTCCAACACTTCCCTGTCCTTCCTGTGCTGGGGGCTCCAGAACTGCACACAGGACTGCAGGTGGGGTCTGAGGAGAGCAGAGCAAAGGGGCAGAATCCCCTCCCTTGTCCTATTGCCCACACTGCTCTTGCTGCAGCTATTGCAGATATTCAAGAACTGTCTGGATGCATTCCAGTGTGATCCCCTCTGGGTGATCCTGCTCTGGTAGGGGGGCTGGTCTTTTGAGGTCCATTCCAGCCCCTGACATTCTGTGATTCAATGGCTTTTAATTTCATTTCATAGGCGTGGATCTGAAACACAAAGAGAAATGCCCAAGATGATTCCTGCAGCTGTTTGTAGAAATCAGGAGAGCAATAATTGTAAGCCTTGTGTGAGACCTAGAAATTGTATTAAGATAGTTTGAGGCTCCTAGACAGGATACTTTTTGGTCAAGCCCATCTGTGCAGCCAAACAGCTGGCTGCTTGCCTTAATTACTGAACCTTTAGAAAGTGCTCAGTAATTATTTTCATGCCATGCTCTGAAAATAACCCTGCTTAAAGAAATTGTGCAAGTTGCTAGGAAAAAAACAGATGCTGATTCAACAAAGCTCCCTTTAAAAATACTTCTGTACCTTTAGCTTAACCAGCAATGGCCTCGTTGCTCTGCTGATTTGAATCCTGAAGAGTTTTTGTTGTCTATCAGCAACATATGGAAACTGGCTTTTTTTTTTTTTCTTTTTCTCTTCCCCCCCTCACCCCAAAGCTATTTTGCTCTGAAATAAGCACCCGTGGGCTTCTGAATGCAGACATTTTTCAGCTTCTGAAGGTGGAATATTCTCCGCTACTGCTGCAATTTAGTTTATTGACCTTAACATACGGAGGGGCAGATTAATGACCCTGGTTGGCTCTATCCTCTGGACACAAGGAAGATTGGGAAGATAGATTCTTTGGGAGATGAGGTTCATTAAGGATTATTTATAGGCAGGGATTGCAAAGCTTGGGTTTGAAAATGGAATGAGGTGTGGGAGGCTTATGGGTGCTGTAAAACATGTTATAGGAGCTGGCTGGGACCTAAGAGGTAGTGACTGGTTTCTCCCATGCAGCTCCACGTGTGGTTCCTGGTCACATGCATGGCAATTCTTGGCTGTCCCAAAGCCTCATATGTTGTTGCTTGTCTCTCATTAAATTTCAGAGCAAAGACATCAAACAAATGAAGCCAAGCCACGAAATGACTGGTAGTTGGCATTAGGATGGGAGAATGAACTCCTCCATGCCAGAAAAAGGTTAAAAGCTCTCCTGGTGCCGAATACACCCCCAGGGGAAAATATTGCAACCCAGTTGAAATGGCTGGTAGCTTTAAAAATCAACAGAAAGAAATGGCACCAATCTCTGCCTTCCTGGGGATAATGTATGGTGAACAAATTTGATGGAGACCCCGGGAGGATGAAATGACCCTCGACAGTGTGGCTCTTGAGAAGAGTGACAGGTAGAGTGTGAGACTGAGGCCTGGCTGGAGCTGGGAAATCTGGTGTGCTAAGCACCATATGGTCCTCCTAGCACGTGTGTGAGACCTCATTTCCACACCCAACTGCTCACAAAAAAACCCAGCATTGGTGCTATCACCAGTTGCCTTGAACTCACTTCAAACTGGGTGACCCCACCGTCTGGTCCTCACTGCTGAAGCCTGGGTGACCTGTGGGTTGCAGCCCTTGTGCCCTGGCACATGCAAGGAGAAAGCATTTTCAATGCTTGGTTATTCTACATGGGTGTGCAAATACAGATCTGCAGGAGAAGTGGATCTGCCTTACACTTAACAGCCAGTCCTGCAAAACAAGAGTTCATTCCCTATCATTTCCCTGTTAGCAGGTGGAAGTTAGATTTGGATCATTTCTGTAGGTGAAGTGGATCATAGAATTGTAAAAGAGTAAGGTTGGAAGGGACCTCAAAGATCATGAAGTTCTAACCCCCTGCCATAGGCAGGGACATCTCCCACTAGTACAGGTCACTCAAGGCCTCATCCAACCTGGTCCTGAACCCCTCCCTGGGCAACCTGTGCCAGTCTCTCACCACCCTCACTGCAAACAACTTCCGCCTAACATCCAGTTTCAATCTCCCCTCTGCCAGTTCAAACCCATAATCTGCCTTACACTTAACAGCCAGTCCTGCAGAACAAGAGTTCAATCTCTCAGCTCTTCATTCTGGAGAAGAGAAGGCTTCCAGGAGACCTTTTAGTATCCTTCCAGTACCTGAAGGGGGCTACAGGAAGGCTGGGGAGGGACTATTGACAAGGACTTGTCATGACAGGACAAGGGGCAATGAGTTTAAACAGGCAGAGGGGAGATGTAGTCCTTAATCAGGGAAGATTCTCACTCCATGTACCCAAATGAAATCAAGGCACAGACTTCCTAGAAACAGGAAAGAAATCACTGCATGTATATGGACAAGATGCTATCCTGAAATAAGGTCTTTAGCAGTGGAACTTGCCATAGCTGCATTGTGTCAGATGAGTTTAATTGTAGAAGGAAGATCACTAAAACAATAGTGTGCTGTGGGGGACTTCAATACCCAAACAGTGAGGCAGCAGGGAGGATGGTGGCATGCAGAGAGTGGTGATCAAGGGCACAATGTCCACCTGAAGACCAGTGACAAGTGGCTCCCTCAGGGGTCAGTGCTGGCACCAGTGCTGTTTAACATCTTTGTCACTGACATGGACAGAGGAATCAGTGCACCCTCAGCAAGTTTGCAGATGGCACCAAGCTGTGTGGCACAGTCAACTTGTTAGAGGGCAGGGATCCATCCAGAGGGATCTGGACAGGCTGCAGAGGTGTGCCCAGGCCAACCTCATGACATTCAACAAGGCTAACTGCAAAGTCCTGCACCTGGGTAGGCACAATTCCAAGCACAGCTCCAGGCTGGGTGGGGAATGGCTGAGAGCAGCCCTGAGGAAAAGGCCCTGGGGGTGTGGGGTGATGAAAAGCTCAAGATGAGGCTGCAGTGTGAGTGCAGCCCAGACAGCAAGTGTGTGCTGGGCTGCAGCAAGAGCAGTGTGGGCAGCAGGGCAAGGAAGGGGATTCTGCCCCTTTGCTCTGCTCTCTTCAGACCCCACCTGGAGTCCTGTGTGCAGGACAGCTGGGAGGGCAAAATGGCATGTAAATTGCAGCATGAGGGAGCTCTCACAGCTGCTGCAAGGCCAAGCACGCTGAGCAAGATAGCAGTGGGGAAGCCACCCCAGCCTTCAAGAAGTCCCAAGCTACCAAAGGTGAAGTTCTTAAGGGTATTTGCTTTTGTTTTTCTGCCTTTGAGAATTTTTGGAGGTTGAAGTTTAAGTGCAATGGAAAAGCCACAGAATTATAATAGAAGGTAATTGATAGTGAGTGAATTAGCCCCCTGGTTTTCCATGGCAGCCAGCTGGGCATGGATATACCAACAGAATTAGGGAAAATAGATTTTCCACATCTCAGCTCTGCCTTTACTGAATGCTTCAGTATTGTTTCTAATCTCTCAGGAGGTTCTTGAATCTACTTCAATACCTCCACAGCTCTTAAGTCTCTTCATGAAATAAACTTACTGAAGGAAATAGCACATGAGAACCATGGCAAACCAAAAGCAATGAAACCTCTCACAGCCAAGAATTTTTGTGNGCACTCAAGGTGTGGGCTGAGCAGTGCTGAGTCCAGGGGCAGAATAACCTCACTGGTCCTGCTGGCCACACTGTTTCTGATCCGTGCCAGGATGCCATTGGTGAAATTCTGCATGAAGGTCAAGAGGGAAATTCTGTGTGTCCCTGCCAGCTTATGCCTGCCTTTTGGAGGTTTAGGGCTGCTTTGTATTTGTGTCTTTGTGGAGGAAGGAATTCTACCTTACACAACGCTGGGCCATCAGCAGGCAGTTACTAGAATTGCTCAGAAGTGTTTAATAATACCTAGAATCTATTTAAATAAATAAATAAATCTGAACTTGAGCATTTTGTAAAGAGATGTTCTCCATTTTGAATTCTCCCTCCCCCAGGACAGAAAGAAAGGAGGGACCAAATTTGAGTGTTTGGGATTGCCTTAGGGGAAAAAATGACATCTACATGTAAATCTGACCTCAAAGCTGGTTTTCATAGTGTTTGACCCCACCTGGAGTCCTGTGTGCAGTTCTGGAGCCCCCAGCACAGGAAGGACATGGAACTGTTGGAGCGGGTCCAGAGGAGGCCACCAAGATGCTGAGAGGGCTGCAGCAGCTCTGCTATGAGGACAGGCTGAGAGAGTTGGGGCTCTGCAGCCTGGAAATGAGAAGGCTTCCAGGAGACCTTAGAGTAGCCTTCCAGTATCTGAAGGTGGTCTAGGAAGACTGGGGAGCGACTGTTGACAAGGTCTTGCAATGACAGGACAAGGGGCAAAGAGTTTGAACTGGCAGAGGGGAGATTGAAACTGGATGTTATGAGGAAGCTCTTTACGGGGAGAGTGTTGAGACACTGGCACAGGTTGCCCAGGAAGGTTGTGGAGCACAGAACCACAGAATCAAAGATCATGTTGGGTGATTCTGAGCTCCACAACCTCCCTGGAGGTGTTTAAGGCCAGGTTGGATGAGGCCTTGAGTGACCTGTGCTAGTGGGAGGTGTCTCTGCCTATGGCAGGGGGGTTAGAACTGGCTGATCTTTGAGGTCCCTTCCAACCTTATCATTCTGTGATTCTAAAAAAAGATTAATTAAAAAAGAAAGAAGAAGAAGAAAAGCCCCAGTCCCACTGGTACCACAAAGTTCAGCTGGAGGTTGGGGTTTTTTTGTGGTTTTTTTTTGTTTGTTTGTTTGTTTGTTTTTTAAATTTCTTTTGGTTGGTTGGTTGGTTGGTTGGTTGGGTTTTTTTTGCAGCTCTCTGGCTTTAACACAAAATACTCTGCCTCAGATTCCAATGAAACCTTCAGAAATGTATTCCCCCCCACAATGCCTCTTGTTTACTCCAAGAATTTGTCTGGATTTTTATTTTTTCTTTTTAAATAGAGCTTTAATCTGAGCAAAACTAATTGACTTATTAAACTTTTGCAGATGGCTGATTCCTTACAGGGCATAGAAGCTCAGGTATTTTTTTTTAGGCAGATATTGCTGTCTCTGACCTACTTAAGGCCCAAATCCTATTTGAGCACTAGTGTCCTTCTGGTGGCACAACTGGTTGTCGGGGTGGCAGCTAAGTTGAATATGCAAATGTTTGTAGAATCGGGGCTGAAACAGGGTGGTGGATTTATGCCCTTAGTGCTTTCCTGATCCTTTTCTGGGGCAGGACCTGGCTCCATCGCAAAACCCTAACGGTGGTGTTATAAATGCCATAACAAAACGGAAACTGCCTCCGAGCAAAGCAAGGGCAGCACAAGCACGGATGGGCAGAGGGAATCACTGTTGCTGCCACGCTGTGCCACCCAGGATGTGCTATAATTATTAAGGCCACGCTGGGAAATGAGGCCAGGACAACAGCAAGAGAGGAAACGCCGTTCTGCTGTCAAGGAACTGCTGGGAAAGCAGGAGGGAGCTGTTGAGAGGAGCGGGGGGCAGCGAGCGGGAAAAGCGGGACAGGGTGCAGCATGGTGCCAGCCCCTCCGCCGCGGGGACGCTGCCAGCCGCTCCGCAGGCGCGGGGGCAGCCGCTTGGTTTCCCTCTTATTTATTTTTTGTCAACTTTTCTTTTTCCCTCCCGTCTCCAAATAAAAGAACCATTTAGACACCACCACCCCCCCCAGAATTACCACTGATTTAAAAAGTGGCGGACTGTCAGTGAGGGGGAAACAGCAGCGGTGCCGGGCGCGGGGCGGCTCCGCGGGGCGGTGCGGGGGGCGCGGGGCCCCGCC
>VWYK01105548.1:1649-16381 GCA_013399775.1 Semnornis frantzii | reverse complement strand
GGGGCCTGGGCGGTGCCCCCGAGGGGAGCGGGTGCCCGCCCTCCACGCCTGGTGCCCGCCGCAGCGGAGAGGGAGTCGGGGGGGCGGGCAGGCGCCAAGGCACTGCTTATCACCCTGCCTGACATCGGGGAGGAGACGGCGGCAGAGACCGACGGCGAGGAGGTTGCTTGCAGCCCGCCGCGCCCCTGGTGAGTCCGCATCCCCAAAAACCGGACGGAGGGGCATGGAGAATGTGCGCCTTTCGTTCCTGCCTCGGCTCCCATCCTGTCCTGCCTGTGCGTGTCCTGACAGGTACTGAACATCTCCCTGCGCTGGAGTTTTCTTACCTCCCAGGGGTATGGTAGAGGTTGGGAAAAACACCTTCGAAAGCCAGCGATGGTTTGCGCGGGGGCCGCTTTCGGAGTCGGTATGAAGCACAGAGCTGGACTACTGGGGAGTTCCGGGCTTGAAAGGTTGGCGGCTGTGTGCCGTGGGAACGGTGGTCAGAGCCTGGCCGTGCACGGGCGGAAGAAAACTGCACTGTCCCCCAGGGGAACAACGCCTCAGGTTGAGCAGGAACAGTGGCGAAGTCCAGAGGGAGCACAGGCGTTGAGCTGGAGCAGTGATCGTAGACATAATCGCACGCAGGTGTATCTGTAGGATCACAGGATGTCACGAAGTTGCATCAAAGCTGCCGTTCCAGTCCCTGACTTGTAAAAATGCGAAGTGTCAAAAGCGGGTATGAAACTTTGGATGCTTCTGTGTTTAATCTTCAAGCTGCACCTTGAAAATACTTAGATTTTGCTGAAGAAGCCTGCTAAGTACATGTGTTCTAGAATTCAGTTAGTTGTATTTTGCAAAACAAAAATAAAACAGAAAGGTTTCCTAGCATATCTAAAGCAGAAGAACACACTTGATTGTGGTGGTGTTGTATTGATGGAGTATTTTGTACTCTTGCAGGAAAACCTCAAAAAACAACAAAGTCAAAACCAACCAGCCAAAAACCCCAAAACCACCACCACAACCACAACAATCAAACAAACAAAAAAAGAAAAAAGAGACACAAATTACCACTTCTGTGGTACTAAACTGTGGTGAGGCATCTAGAGAACAGGTCTTATGAAGATCCAGCTGAGGGAACTGAAATTGTTTAGTCTGGAGAAGAGGAGACTGAGGGCACTTTCTTGCTCTCTGCAACTACTTGAAAGGAGGTTGAAGTGAGGTGTGTGTTAGTCTCTTCTGCCAAGTAACTAGCAATAGGATGAGAGCAAATGATCTTGAGTTGTACCAGTTTTAGGCTGCATATCAGGAAAAAAATCTTTCTGGAAAGAGCGGTCAGGCTGGACTAAGCTGCCTGGAGAAGTGATGGAGTCACCATTCCTGGAGATGTTAAAAAATATGTAGACATCAGCACTTTCAGATGTAGATTACTGGGTAGAGTTCTGTTAATGGTTGGACTTCTTGAGCATAGAGGTTTTTTTCCAATCTTAATGATTCTATGATTGCTGATAATCAGAAAACCAGTATTTTGTCAGATGTCATTAGGGATAACTGTATTTTTGAAAGTTAGATTTCTAGCTCTTTAGGAGTGGAAGCTTTCCAGTATGCCGTAAAACTCTTGTATTGATTGCAGAACCTCAGCTCTTACTTTGGTTTCCATGTAGCATGATATTTTATTTAAATTACAGTCCTCTGGCTTTCTGAATCAATCGCAGTCTCTACCCTGGCAGAGAAATTGTGCGTATCTCCCAGGTCCACAACCCTTTAAGTATGTTAGAAGGTAGGCACTTACTTCTTTTGGAATCAGTTGATGGGCTTGGTGTCTATGAAGGTGGCTGATCTGCCTTTGAATATGGTAGTAGTGCTTACTTCTCTAAGCTGTAGTAGCAACAGCATCTTGAAAGTCACTGCCTGCTCTGTTTTGGAGTATAAAAAGAGTGTTGTTTTCTTTCATGCCTGTTTAAAGTGATCTAATGGTTTCAAGAAGTCTTTAGTTATCATATTGCAAGGTAGTAATTTGCTCATCATCTAATTTATCTAATTCTTCTATATTGTAAATCTTGAGCGTATCACCTATTAGCCTGCTCAAAGAGCCTTCCTGTTCTCCCTTAATAACATTTGTAATTGTTCTCTTACTCCAGGACGTCTTTTCTGAGATGCAGGGATGAGAACTGCACACAGTATTCTGCTGGGTGTACAGTAAGATTTTACACAGCTGCTAAGTGATGTTTTCCATTTCCGTCTCAGCATACCCTCTGATGTGGACCAGTGTTTTGTGGATGGCTTTGGTTGTCACTGTGTGTTGCATTCATGATGACTCCAGGATTGGTTTCTGAACTGTAACTTCCAGTCCCAATGTCAGCAACTTGTAAAGGTGTTTCAGATTGTTTTTTCCTGTAGTTATAACTATTGACAATATGTCTACAATATGTCTTTTAAAATACTTTTATTTAGATACTTAGAAATTTATAACAAGTAAATTACATTGAAATATTGTAATTGCCAGGTAACTAAGCTGTATAGCACTGAAAATAACACAAGTAGGAACAGACAATCTCTGAAGTAGTTCTTATATTTTCCCCCTACTCCCATCTAATATATTTTGTTTCAGAATAAATTGTAAACTTTCACTGCATTTGTGCAGAATAGTAGCCTTCCTGGAATAGGGATGTTAATCTGGTTTGAAGTGTATTGACAGAGTTCTGTTTAGAAGGTGTCTGATGCTTTATATAAACAATATCCCCCACCAGCATACAACAGACCCCCTCCAGCACACAGCAGACGTGTTTGGATGTTAGGAAGATGTTCTAATGGGAGGTGTCCCTGCCTATGGCAGGGGTTTGGAGCTAGATGATCCTTGAGGTCCTTTCCAACCTTAACATTCTATGATTCTATATCAGAATCAAATTAGTGTTTGCCTGTAATTTCCTACTAGTTGTTTCTTTTTTTAGTGCCAAAGATAAAGCCAAGTATAATGTTGTATGAACTGGCATTCCTACTGAAGTGCCAATGACTTTTATGATTAAAAAAATGGAAAAGGATGAAATTCAGTCTTGCAACAAATTGGTAGTATTAGGATGAAGGGCAAACTCTATTACATTAAAACTGAGTCTGTGCAGGAGAGTATTTGTTTTGGCTTGCTGTTGAAACACTTCTAACTGATATCCCCTAATTATCCCCTAACTGTTACACTTTTGTATGCATGGTGGCATTTCAAATATTTTATTCATAGCAGTCAAGCTTCTTTTAATAAGGTATTGTCTGTGTTAAAAAAAAAAAACAAAAACAAACCAACAAAACCAAAAACAAACCAGAAAGATGTAGAAGGAATAAGATACATCACTTTGACAAGGAAAGTCTATACCTCCACATTAGCATTTTTTTTAATTAGATGGTCCCACTTAGGCTTTTAGAAGAAGCATCTTAATTAAATATTGAAAACTTTAGTAGTCCTTGCCTAGAGTTCAGATTTGCATTTGTGAGTTACAGAATATGGTATTATTGATAGTTACATATAGGAAACTTTTGCTTTGCCAAATGGAGTTCCTCTATGACAAGGTTTATTGCCATTTGAAATGTTTTCAAAGACATCATCAATGGCCAGAATACTTTCTTTAATAGCAATTTAACTAGGAATAATTCCTTAATAAATTAAAGAATCCATTTTATGTCTTACTAATTTTTTCCTAGGTGCTGACAAGTTGATTGCACTCAGTGTACCTTGATTTGCTTGCAATAGTGAAAATCTAGCACTGATTTCTTCCCATTTTTCTGAGGTATTTTGAACTTTCTGAGCTCCACGACCATCAGCAACTGGTCCTAATTCTATGCAGGGCTAAACTGTAGCAATAATTTGTAAGATTTTACATTTACTGCTTATTTACACTGTGAATTCTTGTGTTTGTAATAAAATTGAAGGAGTGGTAATGAATAAATATTTTCCTTCAAATAGAGGGGAAAACCCCCCCAAACTTTTATTACTGTTGTTTGCAAAAAATACATTCCACTATATAAGATCATGAAATTCCTTGGGAGAGGACAATAATAGGCCTTATGCTACACTTACCACATTCTGATGGCGACACCAAGATACCTAGACTCTTTTTTTAAAGAAACATTGCTATCTTAACATGTTGCAGCAACTAGGGGAGATAACAGCCCTTACATGATCTAAAGGTAAATTCAGCAAGGTTTGTGTTGTTCAGCAGTGGATTATATTGTGCATAAATTAACCACACTGCTCCTCATTTTTCAGGATAGCTCTAACACATGAAAAATGTGTTTCTGATCTTGGTGTGAGAAAGGTAGCTTTATCTGTGATATCAAAATGTCATTGTTTTCTGCCAGCTGTTATTTCTCAGTAGCTCAAGCTTTGGCTTTCAAAGTAGATAACTTTAAAAATGTGGATGTAAGTAACTTGATGAGTTGCAGAAGAGGATGGAAACTTGGATTCCCCATCTCCTGTTTTAACCACTAGAAGTAATAGATCTCTTTCATGCTGTAATGCATACTAACCTAAATAGATCACTGCAGTAGTGCTTAGCTCCTCATTTCCATTGTTGTATTCATCTAAAAGAGTAAATATAGTAATATGGTGTTTTGTTATGGTCTGTGTTTTTTTTTTTTCATTGCAAAGAAGTATACAAGAACTTAGATTTTAATTTTACTTGGGACTACAGAAGTCAATAGTCTTCTAGATGGATGGAACTAAAAATAATTCCTAAGTTTTTATAATATTAGACATAACATTAGGTTTTTGGTAAGGCCTTAGGAAGCTTCTAGCAAATAGCTAAGCATCTAGTGAGCAAATACTGAAAAAAGAAAAAAAAAAAGCACCCAAAGACAGCAGCCAAAAGAAAGAATCTGAAGGTTTTTCAAAGTGCTTTTATTTCTTTTGGGTGCAAAAAACTTCTTCTCGTGTGCACTTACACTACTCTGTGCTATTTATAGGAAACTAAGTTGGTATGTTTAAAACCAGGCATTTAATTTCCAATCTGTTCTCAGTGAGCAAGATTACCAGTGTTAGACATGGAAAGACGAGGAAGGGCCCCGGGCCCATGTTGTTAAGCTTACCTATGATTGTGAATTCCTCAAAAATCTTGCAATTTGGGGGCCTTGAATAATGTCCGTAAAGTTGGGGGTTTACTGTTCATCTGTGTAGTGTTCAGTGTGCAACTGTTTGTAGGGTTAGACTTCTCAGTTCAGCTTTGGACCATAGTGGCTTCAGATCAATTATTTTTTGCCCTCTGTAGTTCTGATATGGTAGAAGACTTTGGAATCTTGCAGTAGTTTGCTGGAAGTCTTTTCAGTGCTGATGCTATTCTTGTCAGATTCTAAAGGAATGAGAAATAAATTTATCTTTGCAAAATACCGAGCCTTGCACTGAACAAGTTGATCTTTTCTAGCTGTTACTGTAAACTTCTAGGAAATTAACTGGTCTGGAATGTGTATTTCTGCATGTGTGTACATCTATATTATTTGGATAATAGGAGTGGAGATTTATGTGCTATTTGGACTCCTTCACTTGAAAGCACATCTTCATAGTGTAGCACACCGATTTTTACCAGATAATTTCTTCTGAAGGGGAATTCTTAAGCAGGAAGCAATTGCTAACAATCTTTAGTTTCTCTTTCCCTTGCTGCTGCTTTTTTTTTTTTTTTTCTTCCCCCCTGCCCTGCAAAAGTGCATTCTAAATAGTTCTTAAAAGCTCTGGAATGATGAAAAGATTATTGTGTAAAATGTTGTTATATACATAAACACACATAAATATATATAAAGCTATGTGTATATATATATGCACATAGTTCATACTGCATTCAGAGAATTTTGAATGTTTTGGTAAACTCTTATTCTATAAACTGTAAGTATGCTTTGAATGACAGCATCACTTGTGTTTCAGTGAGATCTGAGAATATCACAGTGCTTTCTTCCAGACAGAAGCCTTCATACTGAGGCAAAGTGAAAGACACCTTTCAGTTGCATGATCAGCAATCCATTGGTAAATAAAAGTACATGTAACAGTGTTTCACAATTTTAGTCAATTAAAAATATGGGATTATATATGTCAAGGTTGTAGCCAGGTGGGACTCAGTCTCTTCTCCCAGGCAACCAGCAACAGAACAAGGGGACACAGTCTCAAGTTGTGCTGGGGTAGGTATAGGCTGGATATTAGGAGGAAGCTCTTCACAGAGGGAGTGATTTGCTATTGGAATGGACTGCCCAGGGAGGTGGTGGAGTCACTGTCCCGGGAGTTGTTCAGGAACAGACTGGATGAGGCACTTAGTGCCATGGTCTAGTTGATTGGCTAGACCTGAGTGATAGGTTGGACTGGATGATCTTGGAGGTCTCTTCCAACCTGGTCGATTCTATGATTCTATAGGGTTGAACAAGTTCTGTTTTAAATCATCAGCATGACTATAATTACCTGCACTTCATCACTCAATCAAATGTTTCCCAACTGCCTAAGCAGCACTGAAGGAAAGCTTCAAATAATGCAGAGCTGCTGAGATGAAGTACAAGCAAGTGATGAGTACAGTGTTACAGAATACGTTTGTAAACAAATAAAGACACATTCCAGTACAAATATTTAACATGGTAAATTGCTCAAAGTAACATGGTTACATTCTAACTCTTTACAAAGAGTATATTGGGAAATTTACTACACCAAAGTGTAAATCCTGTGGATTGTTTATTATGGATCATGATGCTAAATAACTTTGTATTAAAGACTTAAAACATGACACAAAGAACCTAAACCTTTTGTGTTGCTCTCTACTTTGCAACATATTTCTAGTTATTTTTGTGTTCTCTCCGCTGTTTTCTTCTCTCTTTTCATGTTATTTCCCCTCTTTCTCCTCATTGCCTTTCACAACGCTTTTTGAATGAGTGATAGCTTTAATAATCAAAATATGTTCTCTCTTTGTGGACATAGAGATTCTTCTGGATAGATTGTTTACTGTCTTTCTACTTATTGTCTAAAAATCATGTTCTCTCAACAATCACCAGAAGTTTCAATGAACTGTTTAACCACTGAGTTTGACATTGGTTTCTTTATTATCTTTCTGTAACTTGAAATCAAAGTGTACATAGTTGGTTTTGTTTTGGTTTGTTTTTCTTGTGTTAAAAATTAATGCCTTTGCCTCTTGACCTGTGTATGGACACAAAGCTCAAGTGCTGCTGTGCATGTTTGTTCAGTTCACACACTATAAAGTTTTGCCACACTTGCATTGCTTCACTCTGTACTGTAGAGCTGTTGTTATATAACATTTCAAAGATTTTTTTTTTTTAATTCAGCATTCAGAGAAGTAGTTCTGCACATACACTGAATGATTTATTATATGTCTACATTTTCTTCAGAATGGAAAAAAAGGTTCTTCTATCTTTGTGGTTATGCTGTTGAAGCAAATCTATTATAAAAAGATATTAACTGAATTTCCAGATGTACATCAGTAACAAGAATATACAGGGAAAGTCTTATGGACAACTTCCAAGTGTTTTGTTAAGGTGCTTCTCCCTCCCCCTCTGTTCACAGACACTTGATCTTGCAGCAGTAAATGCCTCCTATCAGATCCAAAGAAATAAAACACCTTGTCTAGGACACTAATTAGCATTCTTTACTATTGAAATTAATTGAAATTATTTTTTTTCTTAGTGTAAATTACGATATAATATTAAAAAGTCAGATTTACTTGTATGAATTGAAGAGGCACTTTAACATGTGTATTTTGCTCTCAGAAGTAGTCTATATTTCCTAGAACCAAGTATTAAACTTTTCACAGTGAACTAAGATTATAAATAGATTTTAAATTATATATCGTACTCACCAAGCTCGTACTGTCGTAAAGGCTTTATAATTTTGAAATGCACTCAAAATTTGCAGAAGAACAAAATTACCATATAAAAATAAGCCTATCTTTAAAACTGGAATGGTTGCAAAAGCCATACATCTATTTCAGGATTCAATATGAAAATGCCAAATAGTAGGTATTCCATTAAAATTTATGCAGTATACATATCCATCTCAGATGCTGTGTTGTATGTACATATATTGGTAATGTATTAAAAATTATGCTGTTTTTCCCTTATTTCACATCTTTAGAAGTAACCCCGAAGACACAGGAGCATAATAACTTGGCTGCTGGTGTTGTCAGTTCATTTGCATTCCTTTATTTCTTATTTTTCTTCACTCCAGATGCAATAACAAGTGAAGACCTTAACCCTAAAGAGAAACAGATCTTGGGAAAAGATGTGATTTTGAGTGCAGCTAGCAAATGCAGATGGCTGCCACAGAACACTGCAGATGGTGCTGAGGCTGAGCATTGAGGAAACTCTGGCCCCTGAGATTCAGGTTCTAAGAGAACATGTTGCTACCTGGAAGCAAAGAAGAGGAGTAGTTTCGAGTATACTACTGGCCAAGACATTTTTTGTACATTAAGAAAGTGTTTTTGTCTAGACATTATGCAATTATTCCTAAAATTTGAGATACAAGATCAAATCCTAGTTTACCTGGAAGCCATTTGCCTGCCTAGACCACAGTCATTGCAGTGTTATCATGAGATAATGAGGATATATATTGATTGACTACATTGCACTGATGAGTGATGATATTCCTTTGTCTTTTAAGATTATACATTCTCTGCAGCTGAAGGCAGAGTATTCCAAAATTATCTTCTTTTAGAACCAGGTGTGGCTTTTACGATTATTTAGGAAAAGACTTCTAGAAAATTGTTAATTATTTGGTCAGATCAAAAATATTGTCACCTGAAAACTCAGTATCAGTTCAGCTGTATGAATGCTTGCCCTCAGGGTAGTCTAATCATCCGAGCATCAGTAACCTGGGACCTGGACAGGCTGGAGTGGGGGGCCCAAGCCAATCTCATGACATTCAATAAAACCAAGTGTAAGGTCCGGCACCTGGGTAGGCACAATCCCAAGCACAAATCCAGGCTGGGTGGTGAATGGCTGGAGAGCAGCCCTGAGGAAAAGGACCTGGGGGTCTTGATGGATGAAAGACTCAACATGAGACTGCAGTGTGCACATGCAGCCCAGACAGCAACCGAGTCCTGGGCTGCATCAAGAACAGTGTGGCCAGCAGGGCAAGGGAGGGGATTCTACCCCTTTGCTCTGCTCTTTTCAGCTGCCACCTGAAGTACTGCATACAGTTCTGGAGCCCCCAGCACAGGAAGGACATGGAAGTGTTGGAGCGGGTCCAGAGGAGGGCCATGAAGATGGTCAGAGGGCTGGAGCAGCTCTGCTATGAGGACAGGCTGAGAGAGTGGGGGCTCTTCAGCCTGAAGAAGGGAAGGCTTTGAGGAGACCTTATAGTAGCCTTCCAGTATCTGAAAGGGGCCTACAGGAAGGCTGGGGAGGGACTATTTACAAGGTCTTGCAATGACAGGACTAGGGGCAATGGGTTTAAACTGGCAGAGGGGAGATTTAGACTGGATGTTAGGAAGAAGTTGTTTGCAGTGAGGGTGGTGAGACACTGGCACAGGTTGCCCAGGGAGGTTGTGGCCGCTCCCTCCCTGGAGGTGTTCAAGGCCAGGCTGGACGAGGCCATGAGTGACCTGTACTAGTGGGAGGTGTCCCTGCCTATGGCAGGGGATTGTAACTAGATGATCCTTGAGGTCCCTTCCAACCTTACCATTCTATGATTCTATAACCTATATACAGCTTCAAAGATAGTATGTGCCATTTTTTAAAACAGAAAGGGCTAATCAAGTTGTACGGGTAAATGCTAACAGTAGAAGAACTCTGAGAAAGGTTTGTATTTTCAACTTCAACTGGTCAATAATGACATGATACCTCCCGTCTCCCATCAGAACTCTGACCTCCTATACCACTTTTGAGTTCTTTGTCTTTAAAACTCCAAGATGAAAAATGGCTTATGCATTTTGGGTCATGACCATCATGTTTTCCTAAGCCTAGAACTTCTGCTGTTAGGTCTTCACATCATGCCCTTCAGGTGATGGGATATGGTTTTCCTAACTTGTAATGGGAAAGAGAGTTCCAATACATTTTGAAGTTTCTTGTCCATACAGACTCACTACTTCTTGTTTAGCTTACTTTATTTTTTTCCCCTGATTTCCTCTTCTTCAATGTAGACCAAAGGGATCTCTTTCCTCTGTACAGCATTCTAAGGTTGATGATATATAAACAATTCTGTATCACAGTTTGACCTTTAAATGCAACTGTGAAGCTTGTATGCTTAGCTGGCTTATTGTATTTATTCTTTTTTGATCTAAGCAACTAGACAAATTTGGTGTGTTGCTTCAGGAAGGGAGGGTGAAGGAAAAAAATGAAATAGCAACGAATATATAAATGTAAGATAAAACCAAATTTAAGACTTTTACTACCTATGGGGCTCTAGCCTTCGGCCTCCATCCCTTTACAACAATGGTCTTAAAATCTCACTGCTTCATTTTCTTAGGCTTGTTCTCTTCCTATTTTGTCTCTGTTTTACTCCATTTCAGTCAAGGTAATTTTTTAATATAATTCAAACTCAGAAGCAGCCTTATATTTTCCTTTATTTTGACACAGTGGGTTTTTGTTTGTTTGTTTGCTTGTTTTGAGACTATTATTTTGTCTTCTATAAGGAAATTACTTGAAACAGTCTGAAATAAGCAGCATGCCTAACAGTGTGACTGATGTTTATTGAGTCTGGCACAGGATTATTTTTGCACATTTACTTTGCTGTGAATGTTGACTTTTAAAGGAAACTGCATACATCAGATGCAGCAGAACCAGTTTAAATACACTTTGTTATTATGTGTCTATTTATTGATAAAATGTTACTTGAAATTACTGTCTTACGAGCTTTTGTAAGGTCAGTTTTCTTCTACTTGTTTTCATTTGCGTATGCTGTGTGTTTGTTCTCACTCAGCTAGAAAAGGCTATCCCACGGCCATGTTTGTGCTAGTGTGTTCCTCTTCTGAAGTAACAGCCAGTTCTGCCTTGTGGAAGGTAACACAAAAGTGTACTTATTCTACTATGGAAGTGCCTTTTAAGTTAAGTTGTAAGGCAGCTTGAAGGGGCAGTAAGCTGCCGTGACCCTAGCAGTCATCTGGGGCATAAGGAGTTCTCTGTGGATGCTAGTCTTCCTTGGGGTAGTGGTTTTATAGGAGAATTAGTTGAGTAACGTCCATAGACACAGGGATCAAAAAAAAAAAAGCGATTGATAACTTTACATCAACATTTTTGCTTTCCATGCTCTGGTGCTTGCGTATGTGAATGACAGAAGTCTGCAAATATGCCCAGACTGATATAAATTTAAATCTCTGATGCAAAGTTTGCTTGCTGTTGTGTGCGAACATAGGTATATGCAATGATTTAGAGTTAAAATTGTGTTTTCTTAACCTTAGAGCTGTTCTAGGTCTTTGGTTGCTTATTGGATATGTGTAGCTTGACAAAAGGCTGCGCTTTGTTGTGCATGTGTTTGAGGTTTTGGACAAACCTGTTTTTACCAGTGATTGCTGAGGTCAAAGGAAGTTGTTAAAACACAGCTAAATGTAAGTATTTCTTAATGTTTCATTGGGTCAGAAGAAGGTTGAACTTTAAAAAAAAAGCTATGTTTGATGAGAATTCTTTAAATGTCAGAGGAAAAAATGCATAGTCGTTTTCCATACAGATCTCTGAGCAAGGAGTATTTTGTTGGTTATGAAGCTTTATCACTTCAATGATGCTCTCAATGATGCTCTTTTCCTGTAATGAGGTTTCTCATAGCAGATTTTTTCAGTCTTTTCAGCATTTTTAATGTTGCTTTTTCTCCTTTCCCAGCAAGAATACTCATGCTTATGAGTGAAGGTATTTCCTCCTCACAGAGGCTTTCAATGAAATACACGAGCATCACAAGCTCTATCCTTGAGCTAGAGATGAACGATGTGGTGTAAATCTGCAGCTGACAGCAGCACTCTGCCCTGTCACCTCTGCTTCAGGAGATGGAGGATTTGCACAGGGGTAGCTCGCAGGAGAATTTTTTTTAATTAACAAGGAGAATTACGGAGTCCATCACAGTATACATTTTATCATCTGGAGAGACGAGGGAATACCCTCTGTGGGCAGAAAGACCCTGATTTGGGCCTTCACTGGCTGTGTGTTCAGGAGAGATGTGAGAAACACGCGCATCTCTGCAGCTCAGGTTTAGGTTCCATTTTACGGGCTCCCTTTTGGGTCGGGGCCCAGCCCTAGCCCCCGGGAGGCGGGGGACCGGCCACTGAGCCCCTCTGCCGCCGGGCGGGGAGGTGAAGTGAAACGCTGCGGGGCGGTCGCCGCTGTGCCGCCTCCGCCTCCTCTTCCTGACCGCCCTGCCGCAGCCGGGGCGGTGCGAGGGGCGGGCAGGGGCTGCAGTCCCCCTGCGTCCTCCATGCGCAGGGCGCGGGCTGCAGGCCCGCGGGGTGGCAACTGCAGCGGTCGGGGGCTGCTGGTCGTGGGGTGAGTGTGGCGACAGGGCTAGGCGCTGCGCCCTGCTGTCAGCCTGCCTGCGGCGGCGGGAAAAGGGGCCGGGGCAGCCTCGCTGATTATCCCGGGGCGCTGAAGGACTGTGGGTGGACGAGGCTGGTTTGTACCGTCGTCACTTAACGCCTGCCATCGCCGAGGCTGCGGTCGGAGCTGCCTGCGGCAATCTCTGGCGTTCGCTTGCCAGCCCGGGGAGCTGTGTGCTGGATGTGCTGGGAGGGGTTTTTCTTTTCTATAGAGCAGTCGTTTCCATGCCCATCTTCTAATGACATCTGTTCCAAGGAACATCACCACTGCGTGAGGTGGAATGATGTGTGCCGTCTCACACCGTAAATTATGCTATGAAGTATAATGCATATGCTTCGTTTCATAGAGAAGATCCATGAAGTTTTATTGGTGGTATTCTGCTTTATCAGGTTTGTAGGTTCGGGTTTCATTCAAAGCCATCACTTGCCTACCCAGGATCTTTTAAAAGTCAGAAAACCTTGTAGGTACAAGAATTACAGTCAGTGAGGTCAGTTTCAATGGTCAAAAGTCTGTCAAATAAAAACAGCTGGAATACAAGGGGGAAATGTTCTTGTCACAAGCAAATCACTGCAGTGAATAGTTTCCTTCTCCAGGGGCGTTTTGTAAGGTCCTGGGCAGTTCAAGCTGTTTGGCCAGGTAAAGGGGTGAACAGTAAAGTGAAAAAGGCTTTGTGGTGATGTTGAGCTGTGGGAAAGTATGAAAGACAAGGGTCGGCTATGAAAAAAAATTGAGAAAGACCTTAAAAGATTGCCTGAATAATAACACAGAAAATGAAGCAGCAGAGGAAGATGGATGTGGGCTGTGATCTCACTGTTGTTGTCTGCAAGATAGATTATAATGTTAGAACAAAGTGAAGTTTTCAATGGGCTGGACCGTGCCACATTCCATGGGGACTCTTGGTGTTGACAGTAGCCAGAAGCAGATGCCTGAGGCAGAGGGAGGATTAGGCCAGACATATAGAGCTGTTTTCCTCTGCAGCTGTGCCAGTTGCCAAGGATTTACCTTGCAGGGTCTTTCCTGATGAGAATTTTAAACTTGTGGTAGTTTTTGGTGACTTTATTAGCCAAGGCTTAAGCAGTAGCATCTGTGATGTGGAGAATTAGATTTTGACATAGGCATCCTTGTTATCTACATAAAGACAAGAAAGAGTAGGAAGAAGTCAGAGCAATCCTAACTGGTGCAAGGCCAATCTACAGTTCTTGGCTAAAGAAATCAAGGAAACTCCGAATCTGCTGGTTGTGTCTTTAAAGTTACTCATTCACAAATGTACTTTGATGCAATCATGTTGCTATTCATGGTTATGACCTGAGGACTTTCTAAGATGAAAATAGGAACTTCCACAGATAGGTCATCTGTTCCTCTAAAAGTGTTTCTGAGGAACACTTTGTCACATCTGAATATATTCCAAAGATATTTTGAAGTTTGAGAATATGGTCATGTATTTGAAGAACAAAAAAAAAAAAAGTGAAATTCTAGTATCTCTAATTCTGAAAAGGCTTTGTAGCAGGATATTTGTGACATGGTCTTTAATACAGTGTTGAAGGCTCTTTGGTACTGGGGGCAATGATGCCGTGTAAATGAATTGAGAATGTGCACTCGTTTCATCATGTGCTGGTATCTTGGCTCACATAAAACAGGCAGGTTGAGAGTGTATTATTTTAGTAAATGTCATTGTTTTCTTGGGATTATATCTGTAACTTCTTCTTATATAACTTATGTAGAGAGATGTCTGAGAAAATGGGCTCTGTGTTACTGATTGAACAGAAGCATAACTGCTGTGTGGACAGTTACTGGTTTGTGCCTTTGCTCCATTCCTGCAATACTGAGAAGCTGCTGTGTTTTTGTGTGCTTTATGCACATTTTAAAGTGCAAAACTGGAGGAGAATGTCTGTAGAGCAAAATAAGTCTCATGTAAACTAAGATAAATGGAAAGTTCTTAAAAAAGGAAGTTTGCTTCAAGCAAATATTTGTGTCGATGGATAGGATTGAGAAATTCAGGAGAATCCACAGAATCACAGAATGTCAGGGGCTGGCAGGGACCTTGAAAGATCATCCAGTTCAACCCCTCTGCCAGAGCAGGATCACCTAGACCAGATCACACAGGAACACATCCTGGCAGGTTGTGAACATCTCTGGAGAAGGAGACTCCACAACCTCCTTGGGCAGCCTGTTCCAGTGTTCTGTCACCCTCACAGTGAAAAAATTCCTCCTCATGTTTAAATGAAACTTCCAGTGCCTCAGCTTCCTCCCATTTCAAGGAGGTGTTGGAGTTG
>VWYK01105545.1:199-18461 GCA_013399775.1 Semnornis frantzii | reverse complement strand
GTTGTGCTTGGGATTGTACCTACCCAGGTGCAGGACCTTACACTTGGCCTAGTTAGAGAGACCTTCTCTCTCTCTTAGGTTTTCCCTGAAGAAGCTTAATTCTTGGCCACATGGAGGGCTTATAGCCAAGGCAGGTCATGCATGCAGGAGATGGGTGGGGAAGGACATCTGTACTTCGATGGTTGCCACCATGGTGGGTGCAATGTTCTCAGGAATGCTGCTGTTAACCTCAGGGCAGATGACATTTAGCGTGAAGGGTCTGGAGAACAGGGTTTGTGAAGGGCAGCTGAGGAAACTGGGGTAGTTTGGTTTGGAGAAGAGGAGGCTGAGGGGAGATCTCAATGCTCTCTGTAATTGCCTGAAAGGAGGTTCAAGTGAGGTGGGGGTTGGGCTCTTCTCCCTAGTATATCAGGTGATACCACAAGAGAAAACAGCCTGAAATTGTGCCAGGGGAGGTTTAGGTTGGACATGAGGAACAATTTCTTTGCTGCAGGAGTGGTCAGGCATTGGCACAGGCTACCCAGGGAGGTGGTGGAGGCACCATCCCTAGAGGTGTTCGAGAAACCTGTGGCACTTTGGGACAGAGTTTAATGCCCATGGTGGTGTTGGGTTGATGTTTGGACTCAATCACCTTAGAGATCACATCCAACCCAAACAATTCCATGGTTCCGTGATTGTGTCTGTTGCCCCTTATCCTGTCACTGGGCAACACTGGCAAGAGTCTGGCCCCCATCCTCTTATCCTCTACAGGTCCTTTAGCTCTTCCTGAGCATTGATCAGATCCCCTCTGGGGATGTTTTCTCCAGGCTCCACATCCCTAGAGCTCTCAGCCTTTCCTCCTCACAGAGATGCTCCTGGCCCCTCAGCAGCTTTGTATTCTTCTCTGGACACTCTCCAGTAGTTCCCGGTCTCTCTTGAACTGAGTAGCCCAGAACTGGACTCAGGACTCCAGATATGTCCTGACTAGGCCAGATTAGAAGAGGAGGAAAACCTCCTTTGACTTGCTGGCCACACTCAATGCACACACTACCAACACCCAGCTGCACCTTGGGCCGTGACCTCCTGTGGCCAGCAACATCCCTGGGGTCTTGAGCCCCACCAGACACATTGTTGAGAGGGTTAAAGAAGTTTTGGCTGCTTTCTGACATGAAGGCTGCCAGCAGAATGCATTTTGAATCCCTGTTTAAAAGACATGTAATTGCCTCAGATTCTTTATATTATCATAACTCTTCAAAATTGATTGGTTTTAGGTTTATGGAAAAATATGCAAATGCCTGGAGAACGCCACACATTCCTCATTGTGGGGATAAAAGTAGTTTGCAGAGAATCCATCTGATTGAGTTTGATTACTGAGCAAATCTAATTATTTGAGCTCCACGTTCAGGCTTTCCCGGAGAGGCGTGCGGAGGGGAAGTGGCTGCTGCACGTGGGTGGTGTTTGCCCGCTCGGAGATGTTTGTTCACAGCTATTTTGACAGCCCAGGACTTTAAATAATTGATGTCAATGTTCAGAGCTAAAGAACTCAGCATTGTGGCAAAGGGGACAGCGCTGGGCTGCCTTTCTGCAGCACACAGCATCGAGTTGTGGAGCTGTTTGGCTTGGAAAAGACCTCTAAAGATGATCGAGTCCAAACAGCAATCCAACGCTGCTGTGGTCATGAAGTGGTCATAAACCATGTCCTGAAGTGACACCATCATGGCCATTAAACCATGTCCTGAAGTGATGGTCATGAAGTGGTCATAAACCATGTCCTGAAGTGACACCATCATGGCCATTAAACCATGTCCTGAAGTGACACCACCATGGCCACCGAAATGTGTCCTGAAGTGGCACTGCCATGGCCATTAAACCCTGTCCCACAGTGCCATGCCCACAGGTTTCTTGAACACCTCCAGGGATGAGGACTCCACCACCTCCCTGAGCAACCTATGCCAATGCCTGACCACTCTTGTAGCAAAGAAATTGTTCCTCGTGGCCAACCTAAACCTCTCCTGGCACAATTTCAGGTCATTTCTTCTCGTTATGTTGCCTGATACTAGGGAGAAAAGCCCAACCCCCACTTCACTCCAACCTCCTTTAAAGCAGTTGTAGAGAGCAATGAGGTCTCCTCTCAGCCTTCTCTTCTCCAGACTAAACACTTCCAGCTCCCTCAGCTGCTCCTCACCAGCCCTGTTCTCCAGACCCTTCAGCAGCTTCATTGCCATTCCCTGGACACACTTCAATGACCCACCCAAGGTGTGCTGCAATTTTTTGTGCTTAGGTCATCTTCTGAAGTCTTTCTTTCTTTTAGGAGCTTCTCTGGATGATTTTGTACATTTCCATGCAAATTCCCATGCCAGCTTTCCATTAGTTGGGAAAAGTGGATGGAGATAAGTAGGAAATTCTTGGACATAAGGAGGAAATTCTTCACAAATGAGGGTGGCACAGGTTGCCCAGAGGTGTGGCTGAGGCCCCATCCCTGAAGACATTCAAGATCAGACTAGATGTGGCCCTGAGCAACCTGGCCTAGTTGGAGGTGTCCCTGCTGACTGCAGGGGAGTTGCACAAGATGACCTTTGAGGGTCCCTTCTATGAATCCATGAGCTATGTACCCAGGGCATCCTCCACCATCCCACCCCAACACCCACCAGTGTCCTCTACTTTACCATGGGTTGCTCCTAAAGGCTTCAGCATTAATTGTGGTGAGGGAGAGAAATGCTGGAGCCAACATTTTGGCCCCTCTCTTGGGCCTTTGTCAAGGAGTCTTTCTAAGTCTTTTAAAACAGCTTTGAATAATTACTAAATCCCTCCCTCTCATAAACAATTAGCATCCTTTCCCAATTATCTACTCAATTATCATCTACAAAGTCTCTTGCATTAAATTGAGCCATATGTTCTTCACAGTCACTTCCAGCAGAGCGTGTCAGCTTGCCCAGCCCTCCCCACTACAGAAACTTTGTCTCCCCAAAACCCCTCCTGGAAAAGCTCCTCTCCTGAGAGGCTGCAAGGAGCAGCCTCTGCACAGCAGGTCCCTCAGCCAGCAGACTCAGCAGGGCCATAGCCCACCTGAGCTCCACACAATCAAAAGCAGCATTGCCAGCAGATCCAGAGAGAAGGTTCTGTCACTTCACCCCTCTCTGGTGAGACCTCACCTGGACTGCTGCATCCAGCTCTGGAGTCCTCAATATAGGAAGGACATGGACCTGATGGAGCAGGTCCAGAGGAGGGCCATGAAAATGATCAGGGGGTTGGAGCACCTCTGCCACAAGGACAGGCTGAGGGAGCTGGGGTTGTTCAGTCTGGAGAGATGGATGCTGTGGGGAGACCTAATAGCAGCCTTCCTGGGGGGCTAGCAGACCTGAAGGGGGCTACAAGAAGGATGGAGAGAGACTGTTTGGAAAGGGCTGCAGTGACAGGATGAGGGCAATGGCTTCAAACTAGAGAAGAGCAGATTCAGATTGGATGTTAGGAACAGGTTCTTAACTATGAGGGTGGCAGAACAGGAACAGGTTGCCCAGGGAGGTGGTTGAGGTTGCATCCCTGGAGATATTCAAGGTGAGGTTTGATAGGGCTCTGGGTAACCTGATCTAGTTGAGGATGCCTCTGCTGTCTGCAGGGGGGGGCTGTATTAGATGACCTTCAGAGATCATCTTCCAGCCCAGCCCATTCTATGATTCTATGATCCAGTTCCTGGGATCTCCAGCCACCTCTTTCTGTTTTTTTTTTTCCTCCCACGGATTCATGGGGTCACAGAATCCCAGCATGGTGGGGTTGGAAGTGACCTCTGAAGATCCTCCAGTCCAACCTGCTAAAGCAGGGGCACCCACAGCAGCTTGCCCAGCAGCACAATATCCAGCTGGGTTTGGAAGCTCTCCGGAGGAGACTCCACAACCTCTCTGGGCAGCCTGCACCAGGCCTCCAGCACCCTCACACCAAAGAATGTTGAGATGGAACCTCTCTTCCTCCACTTTGTGCTTGTTGTCCCTTGTCCTGTCACTGGACACCACTTAGAAGTGTATGGCCCAATCTGCTGGGCATAAACACCTCCAACAATGGCACTGGTTGAACTGGGCACTGAACTCTCATGGTTTTCATAGAATCATGTCACAGAATGGTTTGGATTGGAAGGGACCTTAAAGATGATCTAGTTCCAACCCCTTGCATTGGGCAGAGACACCTTCCACAGGTTGCTTAAGGTCTTATCCAACCTGACCTTGAACACCTCCAGGAAGCAGGAGTCCACAACTTCCCTGGGCAACCTGTGCCAGTGTCTCACCACCCTCACTGGAAAGAATTTCTTCCTAACATCCAGTCTAAATATAGCAGCATGACTCTTGGGCTCAGGTAGCATGGAGATGCCATTGCAGGTTTGAATCTCTGCTCAGACTTTAGCAATTACAGCTATGAATGCATTGACCTTCTCCCATCCAAGCTCTCTTCTTGCAGACCTGGACCTTCCTGAGGTCACAGCTGAAGCAGGTTGGGCCCTATCCCAGCCACACCAGCATGGACACTGGAGCAAACTAAATGTTTTGGTCACTACCATTCCTCCATCCTTAGCAAGAGTGAGGAACTGTCAGAGACCCAAATCATTTCTCCCTGTCCATGAGAGGTTTTGGCCCTGTGGTCAAGTGCTGGTGCCACCAGCAAGCAGGGCATGCCCACCCCCGAGGGCCACGGGTAGGTGATAATTAGGTGTAGAAGCCACTCAGCTACACCTTGTTATCAACTACAAAAGGATTACTTATGCATTCTGCCACCAGGCCCACCAGTAATTAGGAGTTTTACATATTAACTACAACCCAGAAGAACCCAACCCTCCATTCCTGTGATGTTGAGGATGTGCAGCTGGAGCTGCTCAGGGAATAATGGATAGAGCATTCCTGGTCTTCAAGCTCCTTTGCAAGAAGATGGACTGAAGTGAGGAAATATCTTGGCTGATTACAACGTGAGAAGATAAATCCTCCAGCAGCTTGGGTGAGGCACATTCAGGGCCACTCCTCTGCACAGCTCAGGATCCTGATACAAGGGACCGCCGGAGAACCACAAGAAGCTGGAGAGCTCTGGACCTGCTGGCACCAAAGCCTGCAGAGATGCACAAGTGTGCCCCAGCTCCATCCCAACTGATGGGAGGTGGCTGCTGTGGGAAGAGGAATATCTCTCCCACGTCCTCTGAAGTGAGATGACACCACCACCAGCAGCAGATGAGGACAGTTCCTCTGAAGACTTGTCTTAGAATCAATGCATCATAGACTTAAGGTGGAAGGGACCTTTAAAGGTCATTTAGTCCAACCACCCTGCAGTCATCAGGGACATCTGCAACTGGAGCAGGTTGCTCAGAGCCCCAGACAACATGACATGGAATGATTCCAGGCATGGGGCATCTACCACCTCTCTGGGCAACCTGGGCCAGGCTCTCACCATCCTCAAACATTTCTCCCTTCTCTCAAGCCTGAATCTCCTTCTTTTAGTTCACCACTCCTTGTTCTGTCACAACAGGCCCTGCTCAAAAGTCTATCCCCAGCTTTCTGCTTGGCTCCTTGAAGCACAAGAAGGCCACAAGAGAGTGTCCCTGAAGAACCCCAACTCTCTCAGCCTGGCCTCACAGCAGAGGGCTTCCAGTCCTCCCAGCATTGCTGTGGCCTCCTCTGGCCCCACTTCAACAGATCCATATCTCTGCTGTGCTAAGGACTCCAGAGCTGGCCCCAGCACTGCAGGTGGGCTCTCAAGTTGAATCCTCATGGACAAACGAGTGACTCCTCTTACCCCAGCTGTGTTCTTCTGCACTGTACAAGCCCTGAAGTTTTCTCTCCACGCAGAGTTTGCTCCTTGGCAGCAGAAGAACACTACCCACGGTCAGGCCAAGCAGAAAACACCAACTAACAGCTTTTCCTGGCCAGACTGTGCCACTCTGTGCTACAATCACCAGTAATGCCCCATTTTGATGGGCATCGGTTGTAGCTTACATCACAGAGCACCCCAGCTTACCCATGGACCTGTCCAGAGTGATGGCCAGCAGCAGGTCAGAGTGACAAACCCAGGTTAGATCTCCTGCAGAGACAGAGGGGGCTGGGCTGGGGATGCTGGAGACACAGCTGGCACTCAGGAAGCCAAGGCCTGGGTTCGATGCCATTTTCTTGGGCAGCTGGTGGGAAAGCAGGAGAAATCACCCAGAGTGTCGATGAGGGTTTGCAGCGCATCAGCTCTGCAGAAGAACCAACTCTATCTTCTCCACTTCAGCACAAATGAGAATTTATATGCAAGTCCCCACTTCAGGTGGGCAATCCAAAGAAATTAACCTCAGGAGAAAATTGCTTTTTTCTGGCTTAACACAGAGCTTATTATCATGTCAGGCAGAAGAGACGGTGGGGAAAATGCAAAATCACGGCGCTGGCGCCAGGGTGCCTCCATCCCTTCGCAGCACAGGAGCCTCTCATTAGGAGGAACATTGGGATTCTGAAGGCTTTGCTGCTGGCAGCAACGAGAGGCACCTCCAGGGGCTAAGGAGCTGAGCTGCACTGCACAACTTTCACCTCCAAACAGCAAGTCTGGTGGAGAAGAGGTTCTGACGTCGACGACAGAAGGCCATGGATATTGGGATGTTCTCCACAAAGATCTCCCCAAAGCACCTGGCAAACTGGGCAGAGGTTTCTGCTCAAGGAGGAAGGAGAAACCAAGCTCATCACTGCAACTTGTCCTGCTGCACTGGTTGTATTTCTTCAGCCAGGACACAGACTTATGGAATTGTTTAGCACAGTCCTTCAATGTCTTCAAGTCCGACTGTTAACACAACACTACAAAGTCTGCTGCTAAACCATATCCCTCAGCACCACATCTCCACGACTTTGAAACCCCTCCAGCAATGAGGACTTCACCACTGACCTGGGAAGCCTGGGCCAAGCCTTGACAACCCTTTCAGGGCAGAAATTGTTCTTCGTGTCCAAACTAAATCTTCTTTGAGGCAACTTGGGGCCACTTCCTCTTGTCCTATTTCTCGTTCCTTGGGAGGAGAGACCAACCCCCACCTGGCTCCAGCCTCCTTCTAGGGAGTTGTAGAGAGTCAGAATTTCTGCCCTCAGCCTTCTCTTCTCCAGGCTGATCAACTCTAGGTCCCTCAGCTGTTCCTTCCCAGCCCAGTTCTCCACACCCTTTACCAGCTTTGTTGGCCTTCTCTGGACCCACTCCAGTCCCTCAATGTCCTTCCGGCCATGACAACGCTGCCATCAGTCTGTGCTTGCCCTCCTGCTCCCCCACTGCTGCCCTTGCCACTCATGCCACCAGCATGGGATGTGACCATCTGGGGGAAAAGCAAGTTCTGCCTCTTTCCCAGATAGTGCAAGAAGACAGAGATTGAGATTCTGCTGCCCATGGTGGGTCAGCTGCTCTGCAGGGGAGTTTAGACAGGGATGCTCAATCCAGAGGTGACTTTTCTCTGTGAAAGGGATGGCAGAAACCTTTCTGAAGGATGAATCATAGAATCCTAGAGTTGGTTGGACTGGAAAAGACCTCTAAGATCATCGAGTCAGCCCAGACTGGATGAGGTTTTGAGCAACTTGGTCTAGGAGAAGGGCCCCCCAGGGCAAGGGGGCTTGGAACTGGATGATCTTTAAGGTCCCTTTCAACCAATTCTATCAGCCTGTGAATATAGGAGTCCAACCATCCATTGGAGGTCATCATTGCCATTAAACCATGCCCCCAGGCGCCACATCCACATGTTTCTTGAACACCTTCAGGGATGATGCCTCCACCACTACCCTGGGCAGCCTGTTCCAGTGTCTGACCACTCTGGCAGCAAAAAAAAAAAGTTGTTCACAACCTCCAACCTAAGCCTCCCCTGGTGCAATTTCAGGCCATTTCCTCTCCTGCGTGACTCCAGTGTGTAGGACAGCTTGCCCCCCTCGTCGCCGGTGGCGCTTGTTTACCACCCCGCTGCTGCCCGGCGGGTCCCCAGTGCCAGCCCTGCCGGGCACAGCCGCGGGTCCTGGGCCGCTCCTTCCCGCAGGCGGCTCGGCAGCAGCCGGGAGCTCGGCAGAGGGAAGTTGTCACCCGCCCTGATTGATCAGCCGTGCCCGGGGCGGCAGCGCTACCTGTGCCATCTGTGTCGAGCACTTGCGGGGAACCCTCTCTGCAGCTGCCATACAAATCAGGGGCGGCTCCAAGGTCAAGCCGAAGGGAATTTGGGGCCGCGGGGCGGATGTTCGGCGCCGAGCGAGCGAGAGCAGCCCCCGGCCCAGCCCCCCGCAGCCCGGCCCCGCTGGGACGCCTGCATCCTGCCTGGGTTAATTTACTGATTAATCTCCAGTCGGTGGTTTGTGCTTTCCCCAGATGGCCAATTAAAACTTACAACTGGCAGAGCCGTGCCCCGTTGGCAGGCGGCAGCGGGGCTGCGGCTGCAGGCAGCGACAGAAGGCCTGGGCCCGCTTCTGCCTCGGGTTTCTTTTTTCCCCTCCCCTCTTCTGGCTTTAATCAGAGGGCAGAGAATCCTCCAGCCCACCACCAGCACAGCCTCAGTGCAAGGCATGGCTGGGCATGTGGTATTTGGGATGAAGAGCATCCTTCTCTGAGCGTTCTCCTGTGAGCATCCTCACCAAGCAGTCTCCTCTGAGCATCCACATCCATGTAACCTCCTCCTCTGAGCATTCTCCTGCAAGCATTATCCTCTGAGCATCCTACTCCAAGTATCTTCCTCTGAGCACCCTCCTCCACATCCAGGCATCCTCCTTCTCTGACTACTCTCCTCCAAGCATCCTCCAAACATCCTCCTCTGACCTCCTCCTCTGAGCACCCTCCTCCACCTCCAAGCATCTTATTCCTCTGACAACGTTTCTCCAAGCATCCTATTCTGAACATTATCCTCCTCTGAGCATCCTCTTCCTCTGAGCATCCTCCTCCACCTCCAAGCATCCTCTTACTCTGACTACCCTTCTCCAACCATCCTACTCTGAGCATCCTATTCTGAGCATTATCCTCCTCTGAGCATCCTCCTCTGAGCACCCTCCTCACCTGTAGCCCTGCTACTCCCCAGTTCCCCCTTCACTTTGACACCAATGTACAAATTGTTCCACTTGTTTGCACAGAAGAAGGTGCTGGAGCTGATCAATGACCATGATGGGCATCAAAGAGGGAGAACAGGCTAAACCACAGCAGGATGTTGCCTTTTGGCACTCAGCACAAACCTTATTGGTGTATCCACCCAAACCACAGAGTCTCCATGGTGGGAGTTGAAAGGGACCTCTGGAGATCATCCAGTTCAAATTCTCTGCCAAGGCAGGGTCACCTAGAGAAGGTCTAATAGGAACACATCCAAGCAAGTGAGGTGCTTTGAGGGATCCTGGGTCTCCCTACAAACGTCCCCTCAGATCAGGGCAGCAGGTTTGGGATGTCTCTATAGATGGAGATTTCACCACATCTCTGGGCAGCCTGCTCCAGGGCTCTGCCATCCTTAAATTAAAGAAGTTCGTCCTCATGTTTAGATGAAACTTCTTAAGTTCCAGTTTGTGCTCATTATTTTTTGTCCTGTCACTGGGCTTATCCTACTGATGAGACTGGTCCCATCCTCCTGACACCTACTCTTGAAGTATTGCCCAGAAGAAAACTTCAGATTTGATGCAGCTCTGGGCAGCATGACCCAGTTGGAGATGTCCCTGCTTATGCAGGGGGGCTGGCCAAGGTGACCTTTGAGACTCCCTTCCAACACAATGCAATCTGTGAAGCTGAGAAGTGGCTTTTGTGCCATTCTTTCTTCTACAGCTGCATGTTGTGAGTTGTCCTGGCTGAAGAATCCCAAACCAAATGATGAAGCAAGGCCAATCTCTTTCCTGAGGAAGCCAGACATGGAGATGCTGATGTATGGTACCACCACAACTGGCTGCTTTCTGCCCTGGGAAGGGCAGAGTAGAAATGCCTTGGAGAAGATGTTCTCACAAGCTCTTCCAGAAGATTGGATTCCTCTCCCTGGTTTAAAGCAAAATCTCCCTGCTGCCTTTTTATTTTTTTTTCTCCCAAGAAGACTTCATGAATATTGATGGTAAACATCCTAACAGCAGCCCTCAGGAGGATACTCAGCTCTTGCTCTACAATTCACATAATTCCCCTTAAATTAATAGCAGTTACACGTCTGCCCAGGATCCAGCCTGCACCCCACGGACACCGTGCTGAGCCAGCAGCTCCAGGACCACAACAAATGGCCATGGACCCTCCCTTCTCGGGTGGGGAGCTACTGAGCCAGGCCCTTCCAGCTGCTTTCTTTTCCCCTGTTTTCAGGGCTGAATCAGTGGGGTTGGACTGGTTGTGCTTGTGGAGGTTCCTGCACTGGGCAGTCATTGCGTTATGCAAGATGAGCGCCCAGCTCGCCATTGATCCATTAGACTAATAAATTCCCACATGCCCACCTTCTTCTGGACTAGTGGAAGGTGCCCCTGCCATGCTAGGTGATCTTTAAGATCCCTTCCAAACCAAGCCATTCTGTGATTCTATGATTCTCAACACAGGAAAGTCATGGACTTGCTGGAGCAGTTCTAGAAGAGGCCACAAAGATGGTGAGAGGGGTGGAACACCAGCCATTACCATACAGGATTGCTGAGGAGAGGGAGGCAAAGCCCTTCAGGCAGAAGCAGGGTGACCTAAGAGTGGTGGAGGTTGGAACTGACCTCTGGAGATCATCCAGTCCAAGTCCCCTGCTAAAGCAGGAGTGCCCACAGCATCACAATGGCCAGGTGGGTTTGGGAGCTCTCCAGGGAAGGAGACTCCACAACCTCTCTGGGCAGCCTGCTCCAGGGCTCCAGCACCCTCACAACAAACAAATTTCTCCTCCTCTTCAGGTGGAACCTCCTGGGCTCCAGTTTGTGCCCACTGGCCCTTGTCCTCTCACTGAGAGGCACCACTGACACCACTGGGCACCACTGACAAGAGTCAGGCCCCAGCCTCTTGACCTCCCCATAGGTCCTTTATCTGTTGCTGAGCATTGCTCAGATCCCCTCTGGGGCTGCTTTTCTCCAGGCTCCACAGTCCCAGGGCTCTCAGCCTTTCCTCCTCGCAGAGATGCTCCAGGCCCCTCAGCATCTTTGGAGCCTCCACTGGACTCTCTCTAGTAGTCTCCTGTCTCTCTTGAGCCTGGTCCAGATCCCTCTGAAGAATCCTGGAGGATGTCCTTAGGGTTCAGGGATCCATCTGTTGGTGTCTGGAAAGCAGGGCCTTTGCAGTGCCAAGTGGGGCAGCTGGGAGGACAAGAGTCCTTAGAATCTCCTGCTCATTCCCCACCCCAAACTGCAGGCAGGGCTCTGCAGGCAGAAGTACAGGTTGAAGTGGGTGTGTGCCTTGCTGGTGGCTCAGTTCCTGCCTGGCTCCAGTCATGGGGAGAAGGGGAGTTGGTGCATCAGACATGGACTTGCTGGTGTTCTACAGAGCTGGCCTGATGGACCCAGTCCTCTTCTAGTGTGGTTAAGGATTCATGGGGAATGAAAACACCAGGGCTGAGCAGAGGGCTCCTGGCAGGTCATGAAAATATCCACATTCCAGGAGAGTCTCAGGTGAAAAATCCTCTGTGACCAACCCTGGTGATACCAGAGGAGCAGAACAGGCTTCACCCACACCAGCTCCAATGACCATCCAGAGCTGAGCTTGGTCCAAGTTCAGGACAGTTTGGGGGAATGGCAGCTTTGGGGGTGGGAATGGAAGGTTTGAGGGTGGGAAATGGCAGGTTTGGGGGTGAGAAGTGGGGATGACAGGTTTGGAGGTGGGAATGGCAGGTCTGAGGGCAGGAATGTCAGGTTTGGGGGGGGGAGGATGGCCTTTTTTTTATGGTTAAATAAGATCAGCATTTTGGAAAAAACCCAACACATGTTACTGCTGTGACCTGCACAGTTCCTGTCAACAGAGATGGGCTGGTGATCTTTAAAAGGAGATTTTCTCTGGGTGAAGGACAAACATGACATTAGAGTCATCAAACTCTCTATCTGACAGGGGCATATAAATTGCAAATGCTCAGGGGCAGCAGGAGCACCTTGGCTTTCTTCCAGGG
Source organism: Semnornis frantzii (assembly GCA_013399775.1). Lineage (NCBI taxonomy): Eukaryota > Metazoa > Chordata > Aves > Piciformes > Ramphastidae > Semnornis > Semnornis frantzii. The sequence continues at coordinate 6,463 of VWYK01105545.1, read as the reverse complement.
GCTCCTCCATCGGAGCAGCCATCTCCTGGCCATCATCTGCCCCTGTAGCCAGGCTGACACAGATGTCTGGTGCCCCACCACTGTCTGTGAACACAGGGTGCTGAGGGGGAAGGAGGGTGCTGAGGACAATGGCTGTGAGGGGTTGGAAGGCTTTGAGGGTAAGGAGGGTCTACAGAAGGATCCATCCAGGCTGGTTCAATGGACCAAGGCCAGTGAGATGAGGTTCAACGAGGCCAAGTGCTGAGTCTTGCACTTAGGTCACAACAACCTCATGAATATGATAGGTGGGACCCCCTCTGACCCTGGGTGGGACCCCTCCTGACCCCTCCATGGGCTCTCCCAGCCTCATGGTTGCCAGGTCCCAGCAGTCTCTGTCCCAGCAGTGGCATCAGCATGTTGGTGAGGGGGTCATCAGGCCCCCAGCACTCCCCACAGCAGATCTTCATTGGGCATGGAGACACAGACATAGAATCATTGAATTGTTTCAGTTGGAAAGCTCTCTAAGATCATCAAGTACAACTTTCAACCCAACCCCACCATGGCCATTAAACCCTGTCCCCAAGTGCCATGCCCACACATTTCTTGAACACCTCCAGGGACGGTGACTCCGCCGCCTCCCTGGGCAGCCTGTTCCAGTGCCTGACCACTCTTGCACCAAAGAAATTGGTCCTAACATCCAACCTAAACCTCCCTTGGTGCAATTTCAAGCCATTTCCTCTCATTTTCTCACCAGATATAAGGGAGAAGAGACCAACCCTCACCTCACTGCAACCTCCTTTCAGGGAGTTGTAAAGAGCAATGAGGTCTTCCCTCAGCCTCCTCTTCTCCAGGCTGAACAACTGCAGTTCCATCAGTCACAAGTCACAGGACTGGTTCTTCAGACCCTTCACCAGCTTCATTTCCCCTCTTTGAGATGGTTTAGACAAGAGATGATGCAATTTACAGCCTCTGAAGGGAGAAAACTGTGTAAAGTGTCACATCCATAGAAAAACCTTTCTGCTCTCCTCAGCATATGGGCCCCTCCCCAGGCAGGAGTGTATGGACCATATAGGAGTCCAGCTGACCCTGCTTTGGCAGGGATCTGGACTCGATGATCTCCAGTAGGCCCTTCCCACCCCTGCCATTCTGTGACTCTGAAGCCTTGCAAACCTCTGCTGGATGTATTTTGTATCTCTGCAGGCGTGTGTGTGCTTTCCAAGACACGACAAGGCTGTCCTGAGCTCCACTTTCCCAGATCTGGCACCTCCTCAATGTCACTCACATTTAATTAGCAGGCATCTCTCCTCCCTGAGCATGTTGCCTGGTTCCTACAGCAACCCAGCCAGCACCAGCACTGCCAACAGGCCAGATTAACCTCAAAACTGAACAGAATTATGGAAGAATCTCTGGATATCTTTGTTTGGAAGAGACCTTCAGCATTACCTGGTCCAATCTTTGACCCAGCACTGAAAGTGAGCTCAATAGTGCCATGATCCTGCAAGTGCTGAGCTTGGTGAGAGTAGCAGCAAAGAGCAGGCTCTTGCTCAGCCTTCTCATTCCAGAAGCTGATTCATAGGGTGGCATGCTGGGACAATGAAGCTGGTGAAGAGTATGGAGAGCAGGGCTGGTGAGGAGCAGCTGAAGGAACTCAGGTTGTTTAGTCTGGAGAAGAGAAGGCTGAAGGGAGACCTCACTGCTCTCTACAACTCCCCGACAGGAGGTTGCAGTGAGGTGGGCATTGGTCTCTCCTCCCTAGTACCAGGTGATAGAACAAGAGGAAATGGCCTGAAATTGTGCCAGGAGAGGTTTAGGTTGGCCATGAGGAACAATTTCTTTGCTGCAAGAGTGGTCAGGCCTTGGACCAGGCTGCTCGGGGAGGTGGTGGAGTCACCATCCCTGGAGGTGTTCAAGAAACCTGTGGGCATGGCACTCTGGGACATGGTTTGATGGCCATGGTGGTTGATGTTTGGACTTGACAATCTTAGAGGTCGTTTCCAACCCAAACAAGACTGTGGTTCTATGATTCTATAGGTCTGTGTTTATTCAGGAGCACCTATAGGGTACCTGTAGATAGGAGGAGCCTCCGTAGGCATCCTCCTCATCCCTCTTTGGTCACCACAGAGCAGTTGTGGGGAGGAAGCTGGATTCCTGCAGAGCCATTTTGGCATCACTCACACTGGCAGGGAACTGTGGACTGGTACCAGGAGCATCTCAGAACCACACAGAATCACAGAATTAACCAGCCTGGAAAAGACCTTCAAGATCATCAAGTCCAACCTATCACCTAACCTTTCTAATTAACTAAACTATGGCACTAAGTGCCTCATCCAGCTTCCTTCTAAACACCTTCAGGGATGGGGACTCCACCACCTCCCCAGGCAGCCTGTGCCAATGCCTGGTTCCCTTACCCCATGCAAACACAGAAGGCAGATGTGTTAGAAGACTGCTTTTAGATGAACATGTCTCCTCTTTTTAAGGAGAATAATCTATAGTCTTTTTTTTTTTTTTTAGCCTATAAAATCTCCTTTTTCATTTTTTTTTAATATTGATAAATGAAATCACAAAACAAATTAAATGCAAAAGTATTTGCAAAGGAAAATGCAAAACAAACGAAATGCAAAGCAGTTTGCAAAGGACAATGCAAAGCAAATTAAATAAAGAGGAAATGGACATTTATAGGTTAGAGAGCAGCATCTGATTAAACTTTTTTTTAATGCTTAGAGGATTCTGAGCCTTTTCAAGGCAAAAACACAGTCTAATTACTTCCTATTTTCAGCCTGGTGTGCAGGTGGTAACTCTGGAGCGGAGAACTCTGTAAAGAGTGAAGGAAAAACTCAGAGAAAAAATAGGTACTAAATAAATAAAATTATTAGCATGGCACCAAAACCTCCAAAGTCTTCATTTTTACACATCTCCAACATTTATTATAGCCTCTGGAGGTTAAAATGTACATATTTACTGATACATATTTACAAGAGACTGCTGAAGTCATTCCTGGGGCAAGATCTCTCCCACCAGGGAGTGATGGAGCTATGGGGAAGCTCTGGGCACTCGGAGCAGTGGAAGGGGCTGAGACCCCCCATGGACCTTCCACCACTACTTTATTAGTTCATATTTACTATCTGGGCTGGTCAACAAGTTTAATTGAAGGCAGGCAGAAAATATTTGGGTGCAAATCATCTGTTTTGGAGACATCCCATCTGGGATTCCATAAGGCTTGGAACTCATTCTCATCTCCCTTGGTCCTTGCTCTTTGTTGAAGCATCACTCTGAAATGGTTCCCTTTGCGATGGTGCCACATGGGCACCTACAAAACTCTGAAGCTTTGAAGGCTTGACCAGATGACCTTTAAAATTCCTTTCCAACCCCAAACATTCCATGATTCCATGTTTCCATGATTCTGAAGCCATGCAAAATGATCTAGATGGAGATGTCCCTGCTCACTGCAGACTGACCTTTGAGGGTCCCTTCCAACCTAATGCAATCTGTGATGTTGTGAAAATGCTCTGATGAACCACCCCTGGGTTCTGGAAGTGGCAGTTACACAGAATCACAGAATGGAAAGGACCTCTGAAGATCACTGAAAATCATCAATTGCCTGTTTTGACCCTCTTTGTGCCACCAGTTTGGAGCCTCAAAATTGTTACTTGTACAGAAATAACTCTGAGATGCAATCAGAATTAATGATCAAGTGAAAGAGGGCTCCAGGGAGACCTTGGAGGAGCCCTCCAGTACCTGAAGGGGGCTACAAGAAAGCTGGGGAGGGACTTTTGACAAGGGCTTGTAGTGCTAGGATGAGGGCCAGTGGTTGTGAACTGGAAGAGAGGAGATTTAGACTGGAGATTAGGAAGAAATTATTTCCAGTGAGGGTGATGAGACACTGGCACAGGTTGCCCAGGGATGTTGTGGTTGCTCCCTCCCTAGAGGTGTTCAAGGCCAGATTGGATGAGGCCTTGAGCAACCTGCTCTAGTGGGAGGTGTCCCTGCCCATGCCAGGGGCGCTGGAACTGGGTGATCTTTAATGTCCCTTCCAATCCAAACCATTCTGTGATTCTATGAAGCCATCTCTGGAGATCACCAAAGATCACTGATTTCCTGTACTGATGCTCTTCATGCCACCAATTCAGAGGCCCCAAACCATCACTTGTACAGAACTCTCAGGTGCAATCAGCCACTTTCAGAAATCTTTTTGCTGCCTCTGGCTTGCAAAAGTGAGGGGAGGTAGATTTTTCCACGTTCTTGCCCCTTTCCCAAGCATTCATCTCCCCACCAATATCACCCATCACGAGAATTAATCAATCTGAACAACCAAACAGTGGGGCAGCTCCGTGCCCTGAACCCCACAATCCAGGATGTGCTCCTGGGCTTGTACCGAGTGCCTTTTAATACCAAAGAACACAACAACTTAAATGCCACTGCCTGGTTTGATGAAAAAGCAATATAGGAGAGTAAACAGGGCAAATACCAACAAGGGAGGGGACGCGAGCTGCATCCAACAATAAATTCAAATAATATCAGGGAATGAAGGAGTGTTGGAGGAGCCTGGAAGCTCCTCTCTGCCCCTGACTCTTCTGGAGAGCAGATGTAAGAACAACCTATCCTCCTTCCATTAATAACAACAATCAAGACTGGATTAAACCTCTTCAAATAATTCTCCAAGTAGTGATAAAGCATGAAAGAGAGAGAGAGAGAGGGAGAGGGAGAGAGAAAATAATCCTGCTTGTACTTTCACCACTGGTAATAAGCCTCATGCCTGGAACAGACTTGTTAAATAATTAAATAATTAAACAAAACGAGTGGACCAAGTAATTAAAATAAATTATCAGATTACTTCCTCTCCCACCACCGCTTTTGCCATCTTTTCCTTGCTGTGTTGTGGTTGGATGGGAAGGAGCAGGGAAGGAAATTATTTGGGGTGGAATGCCCAACCTCTCGCTCCAAGTCTTCCTAGATTGCATCAGGCCGGAAGGGACCATCAAAGGTCATCTTGTTCAACACCTCCCTGCAGTCAGCAGGGGCACCTCCAACTAGATCAGGCTGCCCAGGGCCACATCAAGTCTGATCTTGAATGTTTTCCAGTGATGGGGCCTCAACCACACCCCTGTGCCCCAGCTTTTACCCACCCAGTTGGCGATTCCATGCTGTCACCATGGCCCCTGGGCAACTGGAAGCACCCAACACCCATCCTCCCTAGGGAAGGAGGTTCCTTCACTCCCTCCATGCCCTGGAATCATGCACACACACACATAAGTGTGCAGGCACGCAGCATACTCCAGGACCCACTGGACCCCGCGCCCAGGTCCCCTGCTCTTCAGCAGAAGGTGCAAAAGGGGAAAGAAAAAAAAAAAAAAAGAGGGAATTGAGATTTGCAGATCTGATAATGAGCCAGTTAATGACATAAATGATACCTCAAGAACCTCACTAAACCATCCAGGTCCTACAATTTAATCTGTAATAAATACTCCTGCATCATTGCGAGATGGCTGCTCATAATGGCAAATGAAATATGCTGGTATGATAGGTACAATAAATCTGGATTTTCCTATGGTTCCCTCAGGCTAGAACAATATGTAACCAGAGTGCGCACTGTCAGGATGAGCAGATCTCAAAGCCATCATAAAATCTAAATGGGGACTAATTAGGAGGCCCTTCCCTTCTAGAGTTACTATTTCTATTGACATTTTCCATGCATGAGCCCCTCCATAACATCATAAGTCACCAAGATAAGAACTCCCTAGATTATAGGGAAAAAGCTTTAATGGAGAAGTTGAACTCAAAGGCGATGCATAAATTTTCCTTCTGATACCCCGGGAAGTCTGTGTTCAGTACTTTCTTTACAAACTTTCCTCCCCAGTGCCAGGTTCTGCTCCATCCCACCCCAGCACTGTTCCCAGCCCTCACACAGGGTGAGTTGAGGGGGCATGTTCCCAGACATCCAAAGATTCACAGATTCACAGACTGCATCGGGTTGGGAGGGACTCTCAAAGGGCATTTTGTCCAACCCCTCTGCAGTCAGCAGGGACATCTCCAACTAGAGCAGGCTGCCCAGGTTGGGAGGGACTCTCAAAGGGCATCTTGTCCAACCCCCCTGCAGTCAGCAGGGACATCTCCAACTAGAGCAGGCTGCCCAGGTTGAGAGAGCCCACTCTGTGCTCCCCAATCTCCCTGGAGGTGTTCAAGGCATGGTTGGAGGAAGCCTTGAGTGACCTGTACTAGTGGGAGGTGTCCCTGCCTATGGCAGGGGGTTGGAACTGGATGATCCTTGAGGTCCCTTCCAACCTTACC
>VWYK01105544.1:6561-17497 GCA_013399775.1 Semnornis frantzii | reverse complement strand
TTCTCATGTATGCAGGAGTGAAGGTCTCTGTCACAGATGAGTCCCATCTCTCAGAGTTCCAGTATCTACAAGAGTCCCATACTTCTGCTTGTCTCTTGTGCCAGGCCATCCACCACACCTCAGGGTTCTGTCCTGCAGTTCTTCTGAAGTGAACCTGCCATACTACCAGTCCATGCNCTGGTGCTCCATTCTGCTTCTCATGTATGCAGGAGTGAAGGTCTCTGTCACAGATGAGTCCCATCTCTCAGAGTTCCAGTATCTACAAGAGTCCCATACTTCTGCTTGTCTCTTGTGCCAGGCCATCCACCACACCTCAGGGTTCTGTCCTGCAGTTCTTCTGAAGTGAACCTGCCATACTACCAGTCCATGCCCTTATCTTTCTTCCCCAATCTAAAAAGAGTTGTTTCAAATTTTATTTAATCTTTCCCAGCACCTCTCCATCCCCCTTCTCAATGGACAACTGAAAAGGAGGAGGATCTGGTGGTGGATGAGAAGGAGGTGGCTGAATAAGGAAGAAAATCATTACTGCATCTGTGCCATTGACAGGAACCACTACCAGACCAGGACCGTCCATCCCCATCACTGCCTCACCGGCCAGGGGAGGCACTACTGTCAGGGCACCCTTGCAGCTCGCCCAGCCACTTGAGCTTGGCAGCAGGGGTGCGGCTGCCGCCTCTGCCACTACTGAAGGCTCAGCGGGGATAGGCAGGGCCACACTGCCCTTTGGCACTCGTCCTGGCTGGCCGCCCTGTGCAGAATCAGCAGGAGCGTGCGGGACGGGGAGCAGAACTCCGCCTCCGCCCATGTTCGGTAGGGCCGGTTCGGCCACTGTAAGGTCAAGAATGACTCGCAGCGGGGGAAGGGGATCCCTGTCGCTGCTCTCCCTGAGTACCCCGGCAGGACACACTCCAAATGCAGGCTCGCCGTTCGCAGCGGCTGCCTGCCCATGCACGCTGCCTATACTGGGACAAGAGGGGTACTGAGGCAAGGCTGTTTCTTGTGGACTCATCAGCTCACCCCCTGAATAGGGAGTGACTGTGCCCAGCAAGAGGATGGCCACCACTACCACCAGCCCGCCTACGAGGAGTGCGCTGCTTCCGCCTGGTGCCATCTTTGTAGCACTTCCCAGAGCTACGGGACCAGGGCAGACTGCCGGCACGGCCGGAGCTACCTGTGTGTCCGTGCCCGGAGCTGCCTACATTTCCAGCACCCGCGGATCGGCAGCAAGAGGGAAGAACACGCAGGGGTCGGCCAGCTCCGCTCTACCCCACCCCTCCAGCTCGACCCATGCGGTGCTGCTGGGCACCATGCTCTGGGTCAGCTCGAGCCGCAGCTGCTTCGGGGCTGGGGGACCCACAATGTCCTCAACCGCCTCAGACCCTCCAAGTCGCTGCCCGCCGCTTGCTTCTACCCCCTCTGCCCCCCGAGAGCGGCACGGCTCACTTCTGCAAGCCTCCCAACTCTTCATTATAACTTCACTGAGAGGCACCATCTTTCCTAAGCTTCAATTCTTTATTTTTCTCCAATTCAAACTATGCAAACCAGCAACCATCTCGTTCCCCGTACAGACCACCAACTATTCTGTCGTGGGTTTAAAGAGCCGACAGAGTGAAGCTCTCAAACGAATTGGAGAAAAGAAACAGAATTATATTTGAAGAGAGTTACAGACAGGAATTACAAAAGAGATACAGAATCCATAAGTGAACCCTCTGAATTTTCCCCTAACCCAAAACTCTTCAAGTCCCTAGAGGAGTTTTTAACCCTATAGTTCCCAACCTGGGACAGAATGACAAGAAAATAAATACCTCTTCTGTAAGATCTGAAAGTAAAACAGTAGATCATCCTTCTTTTGAATTTGTTTTGTAGTTTCAGTTCCTGATCAAAGAATGGGTCAAGTGGTATATGTTAAGTCTAAGGGTCTCACCTATGCAAGTATTGTCTGTAATCTGTTTTGTCTGAAAAGTGTTTGTCAAAAAGGAATTTTACATAGACAATGATGCAATAGAAAGATTTGAAGTTAAATAATTTTTCTTAAAAGCAGTCACCTAGTTTTGTTCATTATGTATTTGGATTTGTTTCAATGTGTTTCATCACCATATTGAATTATCTTTTTTGGATGTTAATTTAGATGCAATTATAGAAGTTAAATTTTATTTGTATTTAATATTAGCTACTGACTTGGTTGTGGGATTTCACGAGGCAGGAAATTATAAAATCTGCAGTTATTTTATTTCCAGAAAGCCCCGCCCACAACTTTATATAAAATTAGTTATATCAGGTTCAGAAATTCGTTCAGGAAAATCTTTCACAAAGATGATTACAGGAAATTTAGTAATTCAGAACAATCAGAAAGCTTGGAAAGGTTTGCTATTAAAAACATTGCTTTGCCAGACTTACAAATAAAGGCAGCCTGGAGCCCTAGGAAACGTCTGTGCTAGTCATGGTGGTGGAGTAGGAATTCGCAGATAGTCCCTTGGCTCCTTGTCGGCAGTCTGGCAGTGCCTTGAAGTGCAAATCGTGAGGCAGCACAGGGTAAAGCTCAGGCTGCTCGGCATACCCACGATTATGGCAGAAGCAGATCCCTTCAACAGACAGGCAAGATCTGATGGTCAAGAACGGAGGCTGTGCTTTCTCGTCACCGTTCTTGCAGATGCCCCTCAAGGACCGATTCCAGGTTTAAGTCAAGGTCTGAGTCCAAATCTGATGCTGGCTGAACCGACGCTGGTAGTTTGTGGCTGGCAGTCTCTCTTAAAGCCCTCTCAAAGTCCCCCGTAGCAGTCTCCGGCAGTCTGCTCCAAATCTGCTCCCTTTTCTGCTCCTCACTGCTCCTAAGTGCTCCCAAGTGCTTCCAAGTGCTTCCTAGATAATGTGTCCCATTGTCATATTTATATGCTGGGGCGATTTGCTGTCCCCCCCGTTCCAGCCTGCAGGGGTGGGGTAAGGTACTTGACACCTACACCTTTCACATTCCACACCCCTGGAACCAGACGTGGGAGGGGGAAGCAGAACAATTTCACATCCCATTCAAACCTTCGGTGGGGCAGGGACTTGGGTGTGCCCCGCCACAGCTACATAGTAGTTGTTTTAAGCATTGTAATTTCTGATGTTGGAATCGTGTTTGACTTCTATACTGGAATTAACATATTAAATTTATGCTGTTAGTATTTGGTGTGTGGGAAAAAAAGTACTTATTTTACACATGGTCATAAACATGCTTTGCAGGATTTACTTTGCGTTCTCTAGTATTAGGCTTTGGCCAGAGGCTCCAGTGCAAGTGCTTTGCTCAACAAGAGGAAGGGTAATGAAGTGGCTTAGTGAGACCTTGGAAAAAACAGAAAACCCAAGTTTGCTTTGCAGCTTCTATCACACTTGAAAGTTGTTGAACTGTTAGGAAAGAAGAGGGGGGCTTACTTTACTTCATATTTAAGTCAAACAGTCCCTGAGGCCAAGAAAAAAATCAAGTGTTTGAGGTAGCATTATACATTATTATGCTGATGGGATATGGGGGAACCAATTTAAATGTATTCGTGACTGGCAACATGAGAATTTTAGTACACACACTGCTGAAATGAACTTTATTTTTCAGGTGTCTTGAGGCTCATTTTTTTTATTGCAATTTTTTTATTTAGACATCCTTGACACCTTGAAAATACGGTAGACTTTTTGCATGTGCAAGAAAGATTTGATAACACAATATTCTGTAAAACTTGTAATGGAAATGTGGGGAAATCAAACCTAGGTGAAACTGATAGCTGCTTCAGGGAACTGCACAAAGATTGCATAGCACTAAAACTGATACCCATAGGACAGCTGACTTACCCAGTGACCAGAAGGTGGTACTGACTGCAGTTGTAGAAGGCGGTGGGATTGTAGTTTCCAGGTGTGTCCTTGTTCTGATTTCTAAGTGTGCTGCCATCTTTGAAGCAGTCTTGTGCAGAAAGCAGTTTTGCTACAAACTAGTAACTCCCATCATTAACATGAGCACATACTTTGGCAGGTTATTTTCACTATTTCCAGTAAGTGTGACTGAAAAACAATTAATTTGGTCTTTGTTTTGCAGAGAAGAGCAGAGGTGTAGGGAGTGAACAGCTGAAGCTGCAGTAACAGTAGCTGTAATTGAGTTTTTGAATTTTAGAACACATTAAACATCTCTAATGAGTGAGCAAAATTGCAAGCGTTTGTTATGTTTACAAAAATCTCACTGGAGCTTATACCTTTGGGAAAAAAACCCCAAACCACCACCAAACAACCAAAAAGCTAAACCCCAAACCACGTATTTCTTCTAAAAGCATAACAAAGGGAGAACACGGTGTTAGTAGTACTGCTGTATAACTCCTAAATGCGTATACGTATACCATCCTGCTCTGCAACAGAAGCAGACACTAGGAGATGCCTCTGAAAATGGAGGTCACTGACTTTAGTTAAAGAGTTTGGTTTCTTTGCACTGAACTCCTTGCATTAAAAACTTGCCCTAAATAAGGAAATATGTCCCTTACTCTTACAGTCACCCTTTACTAATTTAAAAGGCATACAAGCAGATGTAAGTATTACTACTTTATAGTTAGTGACAGATGGTAAAGTTCTTTCAGAAAGCTAGAGCAGAGTGTGGCTGACATGAAACGCACCCCTCTCTGCTCTGACAATCCAAGGAAGGTAGTATGTGAAAGCACCAGTACTGAAATACTCCACATAGATAATTCACGTTTTTTATGTGCTGTTAAAATCCACTCAAATGTAAACCCCACAGCTATATGAAAGTCGAAGTGCCTTGATGAAAAACTTCATGTAAAAGATGTCCATGCTGCTCCGGCCACTTGCCAACAAGCAAGTACCCATTCCAGTAAGTATATGAATTGCAGCTTCAGGCTTCCAGCGTTTTTTGTGCACTGCCAGAGGCTTGTGGCTGCTATAGACTCACTGTTTCCTGCAGAGGGAAGTATTCACTAGTATATGAAACACAGATCCTGAGGCAAATTATCTTTCTTGGAGATGGAAGTGTGTCTGTGTGTGAGCAGAGAACAGACTCGAATGGCAGGAGTGGTATTCACTGAGTTATGTGGCTTTTTAGAAGTCAATACAAGTGATAAAATGGCTCTCTGATTAAAGAAAGCTTATCATTGGGAAAAACAAAAGTCTTGCCTCTTAATCATTCAGGAGCCTAACTCTGGGTTGTGATACTGATGTTAATCTAATGAAATAGGCAAAAAACCTATTTTAAAAAGAATGGCTTCGGAGGTTCCTACTTTTCTATGAATGGATACTTCCATCTCGGCTCTATATTCCCTTCTGCCAAAAACAATTTCTGTTGCAAATGTTTGAGCAGAAAGCATAACTCCTGGATCCCAGGATGTTGTGAGGTGATCATGCGTTCCAGAACAACCTATCTGTTTTGAGTGCTTCGTCTGATCCCTGCTGCAACAGGGCTCTTCTGTCCCTTATACCTCTCTTGGCTCTGCCGTTAAGAGATTGAGCAGCAAAGGGACACTGATGAAAGCTTTTTGATTGTTTTTTTTAATCTCTGGTTTTAAAGACAAAAAGTAAAATAGGCAACCCTCTGCCCCCTAAAACTCACCTGGAATTAACTACAGGGTAGCATTCATGAGAGAGCGCTACCTGAACTCTTTTTAATGCTGAAGCATATGTTTTGATGAAACTTTCACTACATATTTTTCCTTAAAAAAAACAAAAAAAGAAGCATGTGGTTTTCAACTCCTGTGAAATCACATTTATTTTGTCTGTCCTAGTCATGGATTGAAGCTTGGAAAGTGGTGGATTAAGACTGTAGGAAACAGCACCCAGTTTGTCCAGCTGTGAATTTCATTATGTGACCCTGATACATGACTGAATTTCACTATGTGACCCTGTTGTAAGCCAAATGACAGCTGATGAAAGCACATCTTCCAGAAAGGCATGAAAGTCTACAAGGTGCAGTCTTGCAACATAAAGAAAGATCAGAGTTTCCTAACTAAGCAGATACAATACTTCATTGGAAAAATACTTGATTTCACACATGCAGAGAGTATTACCTAAGTATTTGGTACCTCCTCTTTAAACTCAGGAAATTCTCAAGGCTACCTACCAGCTCCATATGCTGGTAACAACTTGTCTTTATGAATAGCTTTCAGCAGTACTGTCCTTGCTTCACTTTCGCAATCTCGTGGTAAACTTGTTCAGTATTTCAGTAACTACTGAATAACACTATTGGAGCATTCCAGCAAGCTGTGAAGCATGTTGAGTTCAACTCTAGCTCTGGTGAACCTGCACAGCAGAGCTCACGAGCCAATCCTGTTCCATAGCTGAACTGGTGAGAGCTGTTCATTAACAGAGATTTCTTCATCTGATTTGGGTTTATCTCCCTAGGAGGAGGATCATAGATTCCAATGCACAGGGTTCTGGAGCTGAGCTGCCGGCAGGCCACAGGTCTCCAGTTTCTGAGAGCAGCTGGAGTGAGATGCTCTGACCAGAGAGTTTGGCAGCAAATGTGGATGCTGGTATTGACAAAAGGACAGTGTGTCTGTCTAATTGCGAAAGGATTCCTGGGATCATGTGAACAAATCCCTATGTTTAACATGGAATGTTTTCGTCCTAAAGTAGAACAGGAGTTCTTTAAGATCATCTGATTTTGTCCTTTTGTAAATAATTCTACTAATGCTTCTCTAGGCTTTTCTAATGCTAGGAGTAAGGGATGTGGAGCACACTCTACCAACTAGGGCAGGCATCTGGTGATCTCTTGAAGACTTCTGTACAAAGCTAGCTAATGGATTAACACTAGTCTTTAGAAACCTCAGCTTGCAGTTTTCTTCCCCTATACTTCAAACCCTAATAAAAGCAAGCAGGCATAGCTGCTTTTAGTGCTTGTAAAAGCCTAGCTGTGCTGTAGTAGAGTGTTCACCAAACTTGTGCTGTCCTACCATAGAGTGGTTTGTCAGAAAAGCCAGTGTTTCCATTTTGTGCTGGATTTGTGCTTGTTAAATTTCAATTGCATGCTATATCAGTATTTCATAATAGAATGAAGCTGCTCTCCTCTGTAGGTATGACTTGACTTTTTAAAATCTATTCTTTACATTTCCAGCAATCCACTGCGATAGGGAGAATACTGCATTATGGAAAGAAAACTGTAAGTAATAATTTTGAATCTGTTGAGGTCCTTATTTTGGTGTTAAGATTTCCACATCCCTTCTTTGTTCAATAGTAGTTCTGCAGCTTTTCTGCTTCAGAAAGAAGTGAATACATGTTGAGCTTCCAAGATGTTAAAAAAATTTTAGGCAATGTTAGTCTTCAGTGCAGAGGATGACCTAACAGACACTCCCTCAGAGTTCTAACAGTCTCATTATTACAAGCCAGCCAATAGTAATTGAAAAGTCTCTTTCCTTTTTGTGGGCTTTTTTTTTTCCTCCATCAAGAATAGAGAGATTTCCTATTTTATATGCTCACATCCTAGTCCACTGTTTGTCAAACAGGAACCGGCTGAAATAGAAGAGGCATCTAACCATAGAAGAACATACTAGCAGCCTGAAGAGGAAAATCAACAAAGCTCAAAGAAGCTTCATGACAGGATTTTTGGGAAACATTTCTGAACTGATTTCTAAAATTCCACTTTATATGATACTTACTCATGGCCATTTAACAGTTGATTAAAAAAAAAAAANCTAACCTGAACCATTCCATGATTCTATAATTAAATTACAATTGAGAAAAGAATAATGATCTAAGTATCAGTAGAGCTTTTTTAGCTGCATCACATAGATAGCTCTCATAACTTTTAAAAAAACATGTTGGATTGTTAGGATTCATAATTGTAGGATAAGCAGAGGTTTGGCTAGAGATGAGAATACCCAAACAGTCTTAGTTAGTGTAGATAAGACTCAGATGTATTACAGCTCCTGAAGTCAACTATGATTAACATTTTCGCTGTATCTTTACTCTTACTGACCTAATTTCCAAGACTGTTCAGAAAGCTGTATCTCAAACTGTGCTGCCTTGCTCATCATCCTCACTTCATTGTTACTTCATCTTTCTGTGGACCTTGCTTAGCCTTTTTCCCCCATCAAATTTTTCTTTGTCATAGAATGGTTTGGGTTGGAAGGCATCTTTAAAGAACATCAAGTCCAGCCTCCCTGCACTGAACAGGGACATCTTTAACTACATCAGGTTTCTTGAAGCCCTGTCCAGCCTGAACTTGGTTTTCAATTATTCTTCCATGGTAGGCTTCAGTTTACTCTTATGTTCAAGTGAGAACTATTTGCTGCTTTCCCCCCTTGTCAGCTCACATTGGTGGTTTTAATTTTTTTTTTAACTTAAAAAGAAATCCCAAACCCAGCACACCCCTCAGGCATATCTGTTCTGATTCTTTTACTCAAAACAGTTCTGACTGTTCTCAGATAGATTGATATCAAAACAGTCCCCTGTTGAGCATTTCCAAAATATTTACAGATAGTCCATCTTTAAGAATGCTTTTGAGATAAAGTACCAGAAGCTCGCTTTGAGTGTGGATTCAGCATCGCTAGCACAGAGGCTGCTGCCAGCTCAGCTGTATCTGTCACTGGTTATGTTTTCTGTTATCCTTAGCAGAGCCTGCAACAGAATGCTGTTGGAAGCTTGCATTACAGACTTCTGCTAAGCATCAAATACAATCTCAGTTCTTTTCATGATGAGTATTTTTTTACAAAGGGAGAGTTCAATCCATATACCACATCTCTGTATCTTTGGCAAGAAGATACATACTCAGCAGAAAAATGATCCCATGTGATCAGTGGATATATTTTGTATTAATATATCTAATAAAGAGGTACTGTGGTAGTGCAGTATCTTTGTAGATTGTGCAAACAATTCATTAGGCACCTGATGAATTTTCAGTGTTCATTATCTGGTTACTTCTGAGACATATGGCTAGTGGAGAACGTGCGAAACAAACTCAGGCCTTGGCAGCCAAAATATCTATGGAAAATAAGCCATGGGATTGAAAGAGGAGCTTAGAAGCAAAGTACAGAGAAAGTATACAAAAGTTCATAGTTAAGTTGGTCACCAGCTGGCAGAGATACATGGAGTAAAAATCCCCAAAATAAAGAACAGCTTTCTGAATTGGTATTTCAAGCTAGAGGTACAGAAAGGTGCAGACCGTGCTAGCCCAATTCACTGCTAATCCTCCCAGGCTGCACTCACTAACCCAGGATGCACCCAGATATCCATAACATCCACATCAGCTGCTCTGATCAAAAAGCTCTTGCAGCACATTGTGAATCCCTTCTCCAGAGAACTATTTTTATGAAAGACCATCTATCTTCACAAAATTTATGAAAGAAAGAAGTGGCATTTAATATTGGTATTGTAAAAATCGTTCCTGTATCATCAGTATCTAGGGTATTCAAAGTTTTTTCAAAAGTAGACACAGTTGTGACAATAGGGCAAGAGCTTTCTTGTTTATGGAAGAGGGAAAACTTAATGGTGATTTCCCTTCCACCTTTCCATCTTGCAGAGTTTCATCTACCTAAACTTTCCCCACTGCGTGGTAAATGCCTCTACCAGTCTCTTGCTTAGCCTGGGCAAGAAGCAACACTACTCTCTCTGCACTGTTTCATATACATCCCTGCATGATGTCCAATTAATCAAAGTTGGATTTTAGTTTTAGTATACAAATTAACAGGTCATTATATATCAAGATATGCATTTGTTTGCCTTCACATTTTAATTAGTATTTAGCTTCCAATCTTTTTGGACTTCTCTGATACTTTCCAACATCCAGAGGCATAAGGTTTGGCTAACTGGACCTGGTCACACACAGTCCCTGATGCACCAAGTTCAAAGAAGGGAAGAGAGAGGCTCCAAACACCTGACTTCAGGAAAGGCAAAGTGCTGAGAAGCTAGGATAATTCCAGATCTCCTTCTGAAGGAGATAACACAGGACTTGCAAAGCGCTCACCAACCCTCAAGGTAGATCAGCCTTGTTAGTAGTTCTGCTGAGTTAGCAGTGGAGAACCAAAAAGGCTGTAAACAGGTAACATTTAAAGCAAAGTAACATTTAAACCATTCTAAAACAGAAATAAATATTTGGTGTATCGTATTTCCCAAGATGCATCTGAAGTCCTGACCCATATGAAAAAAGAAATGCATTGTTAGAGTTACAGAGCATCTTCCACCTGGAAATTCCAGTCATCACTGAGAAAAATGTACAGTTCCAGGACAGAGAATGACATAATTTTTTTGGCTTGAAAATATAAAAAGCTATTACCTCTGGGGAAAAATAATCCAAAAGAAAGAGCTTCACATGGAGTTCAGAGAAGAGTATCAAAGAGACTTTGGTTCCAGAGGGACAAACATTTGAGGAAGCATCATAAAAGCTAATTATAAATATTTGGCTAAGGACTAGCTTAAGAAGGGATCAAGAGATAGATCTACAACTATTTAATTCACAGAAAGTCAATGTTATTGGTGAAGCAGATTTTTGCAAGGCAAAACAAAACAAAAGACACACACGAGCCCAAAAATACCCCCCCAAAGAACGAATGAAAAATCGTACCGAGTTAATTTCCCAGTAAAGACATCAGAATTTTGGAGAACAAAGTGAAGACACCAATTTCTAAACATCCTATTGAAGCATTAAAGCCAGTCCTTCAATCATATCTCAGCCAGATCTGAAAGTCTTGAGCAAAAGACTTAGGCAAAAAGGGGATGAGAGGACAAAAGCAGAGAGCAGAGGCTTGCTTGTGATTTCCATGTTGGCTGCTTCTAAAACAGATTGACTTGTTTTTTTGTTGTTGTGGTTTTGTTGCTGTTGTTCGTTTATTCATCTGGGTTTCTTTTTTTGGTAGTAGAACTTTCACACCTCATGCTGTTGTCATGGTAGGCCTAGGCAGGCCAAATTGGGCTTATACCTTTCCTGGCTTGCCCAGGCATGTTTTTCTGCTCTCCCTCCTGCTGTTTTGGGGAGAGCAACGGC
>VWYK01105538.1:3720-14301 GCA_013399775.1 Semnornis frantzii | reverse complement strand
GGCTGTGCCTAGTAGATCAAGAGGTTTTCCTCCCCCTCTGCTTCTGCCCTGGTGTGGCCATATCTGGAATACGGAATCCTGTTCTGGGCCACTCAGCTCAATAAGGACAAGGAACTGCTTGACAGGCCATTGCAGAACCACAAAGATGATTAAGAGAGTAGAACATCTCCCTTATGGGGAAAGGCTGAGGGATCTGGGGTTCTTTAGCTGGAAGAAGAGAAGATTGAGAGGTGACATCATTAATGTTTATAAATATGTAAAAAATGAGTGTCAATAGGGCAGAAACAGGCTCTTCTAGNGGACAAGGAACTGCTTGACAGGCCATTGCAGAACCACAAAGATGATTAAGAGAGTAGAACATCTCCCTTATGGGGAAAGGCTGAGGGATCTGGGGTTCTTTAGCTGGAAGAAGAGAAGATTGAGAGGTGACATCATTAATGTTTATAAATATGTAAAAAATGAGTGTCAATAGGGCAGAAACAGGCTCTTCTAGGTGACATCCAATGGCAGGACAAGGGGCAGTGGGTGAAAACTGGAGCATAGGAGGTTCCACATGAACATAAGGAAAAACTTTTTCACTGTGAGGGTGACAAAACACTGGAACAGGTTGCCCAGAGAGGTTGTGGAGTCTCCCTCTCTGGAGACAATCCAAACCAACTTGGATTTGTTCCTGTGCAACCTACTGCTCTGGCAGGATCTTTTGAGGTGCCTTCCAACTCCTGATTCTGTGATTCTATAATTTCTGAAGCATTTTCCTTAATGTCTTGGCAAGGTTAATTGTGGGCGTAACAAGAAAGTCATGTTTGGTTTAGGTTGGGGGGGGGGTTTGTTTGTTTGCTTGTTTATAATCCATTCTGATTTTATTAGAAGAAGTTGCATCCTTGGAAGAAGTTCACATCAGAATCTGGGTGCAAATTTTAGATTAGTTTGACAGTGGATGTTTACATATATTATGTTAATTTGGACTAATAAAATAGGACAGATTTTAAAATGTTAACAACACAGAAAAAAACAACAATGCACACAAAGCTTCAGCTACCTGGGCATAAGTGAAGGACTACCTGAGTTTATAAAATATCAATACACCTGCGAATTAAAGAAATTAAATGAAATCTATAGAATTTGAAATAAATACCTAAATATGTTGAGTTTTTTCTCTATATCTGTGGCTTGCAGATAAACCATTACATGATGAATCTCAATATTTTTTTTAAATATCATTGAATTTTCTAGTGATTTCTATAGTGACAGAAAATCAATCTGTCAAATACTGAATAGTTTTTAAACAGCATAAAAAGGAAAGTTATTCTGTAGGGAGTTTTTTTGACCTCATAACTAATATGGTGGAATAAGAAACAAGTACCTCACGGCGGTTATTTTTTTCATTAAATTCTTCTCTGTCAAGTCACAGGCTCTTAGGGATTAGTACTGCTGCATTTGGTAGCTGTTTGCTACGAGACTTAAGTTTCACTTAACACAGCGCAGTCTGAATCTAGGACAGTCAGCACACATTTGTTAACCACGAGATGTGTGCTGTTGGGTACAAACACATATGCAGTAAGGGAATATAGTTAATCCAAAGACAAGGAAACATGTATTTGTTTTATATTCAGCAAAACATTAAATTGCACAGATATCATAACTCAGTACAGGAAAAGCAGGCAATAGGGTGTTTATTCCCTAGGACAACTGAAGAAGCTCTCCTTAGGAGTATATTCCTATTTTCTCCTCCCCGAAGTTATTCACAGAATCACAGAACATTAGAGGTTGGAAGGGACCTTCAGAGATCATTGAGCCCAAACCCCTGCAAGGGTATTCCAAACAGGAATGTCATCCAGGCAGCCTTTGAAAGTATCCAGAGAAGGAGGCTCCACAACTTCCTGGGCAGTCTGTTCCAGGGCTCTGTCACCCTCACTGTAAAGAAGTTTCTCCTCATGTTGAGGTGAAACCTTCTGTGTTCCAGTTTGTAGCCACTGCTCTTTGTCTTAGTCCTGCTTACCAGCAAAATGAGATTGGCCCCATCCACTTGACAGATATCTACGCACATTGATCAGATCTCCTCTCAGTCCTCTCCAGACTAAACAGCCTCAGGTCTTTCAGTCTCTCTTCATAGCAGAGTTGCTCAAGTCCCCTAATCATCCTCAGGGCTCTCCATTGGACTCTCTCTAGCAGGGGCCTGTCTCTCTTAAACTGGGGAGCCCAAAACTGGACACAGTATTCCAGGTCCGATCTCACCAGGGCAGAGTGGAGGGGGAGAAGAACCTCCCTAGACCTGCTGGGCACACTTTTCCTGATGCACCCCAGGATACCTCTGTGGCCGTCTTGGCCACAACGGCAGATTGTTGGCCCATGCAGAACTTGCTGTCCACCAGGACTCCAAGGTCTTCTTCAAAGAGCTGCTTTCCAGCAAGGCAGCCCCCAACCTGTACTGATGCCTATTGTTATTCCTCCCCAGCTGCAGGACGCTGCACTTGTCCTTATTGAACTTCATGAGATTTATCTTCACACAGCTCTCCAGCCTGTCCAGATCTCATCGGATGGCAGCACAGCCTGGCACAGTTTCAGCCTGCCCCCCAGTTTTGTATCATCAGCAAACTTGCTGAGAGTACACTCAATGCCCTCATCCAAGCTGTTGACAAAGATATTGAACAAAAGTGGATCCAGTACTGATCCCTGGGGAACACTACTGGCCACAGGCCTCCTAGCTGACTCTGTGCCATTGATGGCAACCCTCTGAACTCTGTTTTTGAGACAGTTTTTGATCCACCTCACAGACTAACTACCTATATCACATCTCCTGAGCTTTTCTAAGAGGATGTTACAGGAGACAGTATCAAAAGCCTTGCTGAAGTCAAAGTATATGACATTCACAGCTCTTCCTTCATCTACCTATTTGATCATGGTTTCATAGAAGGCTATCAGATTTGTCAAGCAAGGTCTCCCCTTGGTGAATCAGTGCTGGCTACTTCTGATAACCCTCTTTTCTTCCATATGGTTAGAGATGGCCTCCAATATGAGCTGCTCCATCATCTTTCCAGGGATGGAGGTGAGCCTGACTAGTCTGTCATTGTCTGAGTCTTCCTTCTTGCCTTTTTTGAAGACTGGAGTGACATTGACTTTCTTCCAGCTGCCAGGCATCTCTCCTGTTCTCCATGACTTTTCAAAAATGATGGAAAGAGACTCAATGCACGTGGCTGCATCCCATTAAAATAAACCAAAAGCTTCTGTTGAGAGCTAATTCTCAATAGATTGCAGAGAGGGAGCTGCTCTGCTGCATATGAAACCCTGACCCACAATCAGGTTGTTTACAAATGATTTAGCACTGGATGCTCCACGATCATGGGGGAGAGGTGGCACCAAATCTTCCCACCCCTCTGGTTCCTGGCAATGAGTGGCATTCCCCACTGAGCCCCACCCTGGGTGAAGTGGGTTGGGTAGCTGTGGCGAGCCCACCAAGGTGCCATGAACATTGCAATATCACTATGTCTAGGCGGGATTCTGACTTGGAGATATTCAGTCATAAGCCCACAGATGGTAGCCTCAGGCCAGTGGGTCCTCAGCCAAGCACACACACCAGGGGTCTGAACCTGTGGTTCACCTCGTATTGAGCAGAATTACTATTGCAACAACACACCATTAGTAGGGTAAAACTAACCTAGCTCATGATGGTCTTCAGCTATTGGTTTTCTAGTTATAAGCAGAGGATTGAAAATTCATCTGGAAAATACATCATTTCATTGAATTTCTCAAAAGCCTGGTAATACTGTTGTTTACTGTCACTAAGAGGTGAAAAGGTCAGTCAGAGGATGTCTGCATAATCTTTAGAGCAATCTGGTCACCCCTCTGGACTGAGTTAATGGTACCACCTAAGATCCAGCTGCAGAGCCCTATCTTAAGAATCCATTGGTCTGGTAGAAGGACTTACCTGTTTTGCAGTCTGAATTTGCCTTGCTTTTGACACATTTCAAATACTCATACACAATTTCTGAAAGTTTAAACAGAAAGGCAGTAAAGTTTTAACATAAAATTACTGGATCAATCATTTACCACAAAGATGAATGAAGACTCATTCTAAGCGTTTTAAGGCACAGAGAGAGAAAGCACTGGAGTCAGCCACAAAATCTGTCTTGATGGGCACTATTGCAAGAAGAATTTGTGTTATATTGACAATAACTGTTAATGACAATGAACATAAACAAACAGTGCCAATCAGGCAGTGTTGTCAGACCTGAGACCTGACAGCCCCTCAGATAGAGACTAATAATAGTTTGATGTTTATGGTTCATGCTTCTGTGCTGTGTATATAACCCAGCTGCTTTCTCCATGAGTTTGAGCCTCAAAGTGCTCCTGCCTGGATTGTGAATTTGTTAGAGAGCACTAGAAATGAAAATACAAGCTGAGCTTAGTGAAACCAAAAGTCTCTTTGGCCCATCAGCTCATCTCCAACAGAGACCAGGAATGCTGGTATAGGGAAGAATGTAAAAAGCAGAGCGAGTGCATAGTGGCATTTTCCTGTAGTGATCATACAGCTCTTTGTCATAGAACCACTGCAGGAAAACAGTGCTGTTTCTCTGTGTTCTGTCTGGGAAAGAAATTTACCTCTGCTCTTTTCCTGGCCCTTATAAATGACAATCCTTCTCTTCTGCATTCATTCCTGTGAGAACTTCCCTTGATTCCTTCAGCTTTGAATATCCTGCGGCAATTGATAGACACTTTCATGGACCCAGATGTTTACATGAGAGTGATCTTTCCGGGTGAAATTTTCCAAATGTGAAGGATGATTTCATTCACACATATTTAACTTTCTAAGAACACACTTAGAGGTTTAACTGCTATGTCCCATTTCAAGGAAAGTAATGCTGCATTTTTGAGGTTATTGTGGACACATATTTCTGAAATGCTTGGCTGACAAACTGAATTTTTCCATATTTTATATATTAAGCCAATTTAATTTACATAGGGTAATGTCTCCATATCTATTAATATCTGGATAATATCCTTACAGAAACGCAGAACCCAGTTCCCAAATTCTATCAGAGGACTAATCTCCTCAGTAGGCTTTGAATACTCATGGCACAGTAAATTGCCAACTATTCCAGAATGTACCTTGTCATAGACAAGCTCATGTATAACTGAGACCAGATCATTCTAGTTTTATGAATCTTGTTCGTATTGGACTATTACTTAAATCTGACCAGAGTACTCTAGTTTTTGAGTTTACCTGTGCATTTAAATGGAGCAGAGTGACTCTACCACAGCCTCAAATTTAACCATTTTTTATAAGAAGATTTTTCATATCTTTTTATTTCTTTCTCAGACAATCCCCACAGAGATACTATGTCATGTTTCGTAGTGATTCAATGACCTAGTCTCGTATGTTTTCATTCTTTATTTTAAGACTGGATTATGAATCCAAATATTTTGAAAATTGTCTTTTAAGATCATAGAATCATAGAATGGTAAGATTGGAAGGGACCTCAAGGATCATCTAGTTCCAACCCCCTGCCATAGACAGGGACACCTCCCACTAGTACAGGTCACTCAAGGCCTCGATGTAACTCTTAGTTATATAGGAGTCATTGGTCTGTGTGAATGCCCAGAGATACTATAGAGCTTTGCAGAGAAGTCATTAGTCTGTTAAATATCTTTCTGTGCTGGAAATACAAAAAAATTATTAGTACAGTAATCAAAATCCAATTTATTTGATGCATCATTTCAAGTTTCCTGCTGCAGGGTATATAAATATCACCTCCATAATGAAACAGAAAATTAGATTAGGTGAGTGGTGTTTAGAAATGAGTAAAGACATGGCAAATAAAGAAGCAGCAATTAAAGAAAGCAAGTAAGAATTGGGAAATACGTTGTATATCCAAACAGTTTGCATACCCAAAGAATCTCACACTATCTCCATTCTGTGAAGTGAGACAGAATGAACACTATAGGATTGACAATCAATCTTAGAGTTGTACTTGAATAACTCATCAGGCAAGATCAACAAAAACATTCAGAATGTGAAAATGTCAAAATACTCTTTCTCTGTGTTTCTCACTATAGATATGCACATTCTGTGTGCATATATGCATATTATATGCTCGTGTAAATAAATAAATGACTCTTGAAAAAAGTCAGTCACAGAAAGGATAACCAAGGACATAACTAAAATTTCCTGTTTAGAAAATATTTTTCCATCTAATATTTTCAAAGAACAACATGTTTCTCTATCCCTAAGACACATAGACAAAATGTCTGATTTCAATTTTACAGAAAAAAAACCCAAACTTGGTAATATTTTAATATTTCATTAATTTTGTACTCCGGGATCTTTCCAGGAGTGACACTTTTTGAAATTATATTTAAGATGTGGTCTTCACATACAGAAAAATGCTGATACAAAAGAACACTAAAAACAATGATTAGCCAGCATTAAAACATGTGTAGAGCTTTTTGAGTCCGAGAAAAAAAAAATTTATGTGATTAGTTTTACTTTATTTCTTCTTACACTTTTTGGCCAGGAGAGCTGCAAAGTTGCTAACTCTGCATAAACAGATGATGAGTTAATACACTGCACTACGGAATCACAGACTCATTGAAACAGATTTTTCTCAATACATGTCAGTGTGTTATAATTTGCAACTTGAAATTTGTTACTTTTTTATATCTATGTACAGTTTCGATATATTCTATAATATCAAAATAGCAATCACACACATCTAATTTTGTTAGAAGTGTTATGGATTTAAATATGATATTCAATTCAAAGGTTTCTCAGGACAGCAAACTGTATTCCAAATTACTATAAAAGCCAAAACTCCAATTCAGAGGCATCTGAATTTTTTGTTAATTGGTTACATATATGATAGTTATACTTCATGCCATCATGCAAAACAAAAGCATGTATTTTCTACAAGAAACTAATTCATTCAATGTATTTACAGTACTGCTATATAAAGAGCTGTTTGTGTCTGTGTCTCTGTGTGTGCGTGTACAGGCGTGTGTGTGTGTGTTAAGGAGCCTGCAGTCTAAACTTTTGCAACAGAAAGGATAATTTTTTGAGAAAGTGACAACATCACAAAAAGGGTGAGAAAGATTATGAATCTCATTTGGGACAAATAAGCTGAAAATACTGAAAAGTACGTGGTAGCATAGATAGTTACAGCTGTCTCTCAGGAAAGACACCAAAAAGACAGATTTCTTTTAAGGTGACTAATATCTGTAGTATTTCTTTTAAAGAACAGTAAAACAACTTCTCATGGAAACTGAAGCAGGTCAGTTTCCATTACGTCGTTGTTAATAGGAAAAGGCTGTTATTTACATCTATAGAGCAATTCCACCCTCAATGACCCATTTCCTCCATCACTCTAGAGTATGTTTCTGGAAAGAAAAACAAGGATGGCGTCATACGAGAACATGGCTATCACAAGTGGGCATGGAATCTCTCCATGGTAGTTTTGTTTCATTTCTCTTTCCTAAAAAACAGGAAGAATTTACAATAAGTAAATGAGAAAAAATTGAAGCGAAAGAGAAATCCAGAACATGTCCATCTGAAGGTCAAGGCAGAGAAATTATTTCTTATTTTTAAAACCTGCTTCTATATGTATCTACACCTGTCTTACCATCCACAAAACCATGAAGTAACCAGAAATTTTAAATCAGGAGGGAAAAAAAAAACAACCCAAAACAAAAAAAAAGCACCCAAAAAACCCAAAACAAACCAAAACAAAAAAACAAACAAAAAAAAACCCTCAACAAAAAAAACAAAAACAAAAAAAAAACAAACCCCCCCCCCAAAAAAAAACCCAAAAAAAAAACAAACCAAAGGAATTTACATTTATAGCAGATAAATCTCCTCGTAGTGTCACATTCAGACAACACGACTGGCTCCATGCTTCTTATTTAGTAGCATGGTATTTCCATTACAGTTTCCAATCAAGCTTACTAAGTTAAAAAAACATGCAATTACATTTTTTTACTGAGGGACACAAATCACCCCCAATGTAAACTGTCTTGAAATGAGTGTAAAGAGAACATGACTGGTGGAACTGGGCCAAAATTTATGGCTGAGTTATTTTACCTATTAATATTATGACTTTGGCTACTAAGATGACATCATCCTCACTTAACCTGTCTTGGTCATACAAAAGACCGGGATTTAGGTGGTCAAGAGATAGCAGAGTGGTGCACAGTGATAGCCACTCTGAAAGTTGTTTGAACGTTAACAGCATTATAGGAAAAAGATGACGAAAAGCAAGAGCGTATTAAAAACCATATGAGGACAGTTTAATTTTCCTAACATTTAATTTTAATAAGTAAATTTTAGTAAATTCTTATTTGAAGTACACATTAAAAAACAAAACAGAACGAACCCCATAGTGATGTAATTGACTGGCAGCAGAACATGAAAGAACTCAAGCAAGATTGATTTGGGTTTCCATGGATGTGGTGGAACAGTTCATTTCAGCAATTGCAGGACTGGGTGAACTTCCATTTATCTCCCAGGGAAAATTGCCTTTAATATCACTCTTTTCATCTCTTCTCCCTTTTTTTTCAGGGTTACACATTTCAGCATATACATGTTACATAACCACAATAAATCCTCTTCACTCGGGGGTTTATGTGTTCTGGGCTCCTCAGTCACTCTGAAAGCCAAGGCACCCACGCTAAAGATCAAAGAGGAGGGAGCTTTAAATTGCACTGTACAACCCAGATCCATCATAAAGCTTTCACAGTCTCTGAGCCATTAATTTGGTGTGGATAAATGGGATATTAATATACTACTCTTGCTCTATTTAACTATAAAACCATTAGCTGAGTCTCAGCGTCCTAACAAGCTAATA
The DNA here is from genome assembly GCA_013399775.1 of Semnornis frantzii. Taxonomy (NCBI): domain Eukaryota; kingdom Metazoa; phylum Chordata; class Aves; order Piciformes; family Ramphastidae; genus Semnornis; species Semnornis frantzii. The sequence goes on along the minus strand of VWYK01105538.1, from coordinate 5,467 downwards.
AAAATAAAATGTTTTCAGCCTATCGGTAAAAGACAAGGTCAGTTGCATGTGTCTCCTTTCCTTTCTCATCTTTGACAGAAGATCATAATGTCAAATACATTCAAGTCTACCACAGACCAGAGTGAATTGTAGCTCACGTTTTTCATTGTAAAAACACTACTGACTTAAGCTTCTTTTTTTGCCTATTGATCTTGTATAATAATTTTCTTCTATATCTTTTGGGTTTTTTTTCAGGACAAATTTTAGGCTGCGATTTGCCACTAAAGTGGCCACTGTGACTATTTGCTATTCACAATCAAAGACTACTAATTAGTTACTTAAATGGCATGGCATTATTTATGCTTCCAGACTGGAGGACTGAATCATAATAATTGGAGATAACTCGGGTTTTGTGTCCAAATAATTTCCAAACAAGTAAGTTTACTGGTGCAATGACTATTTGTTGTTAACAAAACTTGTGCTTTCCAGACTAACCACAAGTGCACCTCATGACATGATTTATGTCAGTATGCACAGCCTGTTTGTGCACAGTAAGCTTCCCTGTGACTATGCTGCTCCTGCAGAAAGAAGCTGTAAACACTGGAGGAGTGACTGTGTGCCTTGCTAGCAAAATATTTGTTCTTGCTGGGCAAATAGTGCTGCATCATACACATAAGAGAAGCTGAGAGCAAAGAGATTTTCTTTCATGAGAGCAGGCAGAGGCCCCTGCCACCCCTTCCCCAGCAGTAGAAAAGGGTTTGTTGCAGTGTTGGTTGTGCAGAAGAGACTGCAACAGGGAGCAGTGGGTGGCACAGTCTTGAAAATGACCCCATACAACTTCCTCCCTGACCAGGCACAACTTGCGGATTTTCCAAAGCAATCCCCAGGACTCCTGGCAGAATTTCTCACACGGGAGCCATTTTGATGGAACTATAGGGACACAGGTATAACCTAGTCAGTCTGTACAATCCCTTCATATATTATTACTGCATCTTTTTATTATGTCAAGGCACTTGCAGTCCTCACTGGACATCAGAGCCCCTCCCCACCTTCCCACAGCCCAGGACACCACCACACCCCTCTGAGGTTGTCAGTTCCCTTCACAATGAAGCCACAGCATGGCTGGTCTTGAGATGTCCACAGCCCTGCCTTGCCTAGCCATGAGCCCAGCTGAATCTGACTCACCTGCAGGACTGCCCATCACAATCCCCAGGGAAGGGTGCAGTGCCCAGGACTGGGGCTGCCCTTGATGATCCTCATCTGTCCTGCCTCCAGATGGATGGTAAGACAGGTCCAGGGGGTACTTGATGTAAGGAGTAAAGTTTGTTTATTTCATGTTTGCCTGAATATTGTTTGTCCTGAGATGCTTTTACAACACTGTACCAAGAAGATAACTGCTTATCTACGAATAACAACTGACAACCAGACAAGGCCACAGGTTTCACATTCCAGAATGTTGTAATGCAAGCTGGGGCTCACTGTGGTTTTCTGATGGAGAAGAACCTCAGATGACTGACACAGAAGCTTAGAGCCAAAAGAGCACACAACTTACTGCGGGACCAGGGCTGACACATGTAACTAACTGTGAGACCAGTATTGATGCCAGTCAAAAGTGGTACAACCATAGCAACTGAATGAGGAACTTGGCCAAATACAAGATTTGAGACAGTATAAAAGTTGAAGGTAACTGATAGAAGCCTTCAGAATCAGCAAGACGTCACTCGATCTTCAGTGGTAACTCTCTCTGCTTTTTCTATGTTGTCCCAGG
>VWYK01105536.1:4552-15104 GCA_013399775.1 Semnornis frantzii | reverse complement strand
TTAAGGCCTTTTTTAATTTTTTTTTTTTTTTTTTTTTTTTTTTTTTTCTGGGCCTTTTTCTGGCTCTTTTTTGGGGAGAATGCCTTATAAGTTCTATGAAATGTATGTCACATACTGTGTGCTTGGGGCTTGATTTCTATGGGATCCGAAACTGTACTTAAGTGGCCAAATAATGGCCCCCAATACTGTTCTTGTAGAGGTAGCATACTGTGCTTATTTTGTCTCTTTAAACCTGTGCTCCAGCAGGACAAGATGCCTATTGTTTCTTTACCTCTGTGTCCTCTTGTAACAGAATGAATATTACTGTAGGTTAGACTTCCTGTGGAAGAACAAGTTCAAAAAAGAGCGGGAGGAGATTGAAACCATGGAGAACCTAAATCGGGTGCTTCTGGAGAACGTGCTTCCAGCCCACGTAGCTGAACACTTCCTGGCAAGAAACCTGAAGAATGAGGTCAGCCATCTCTGTATATACTGTGCCCTGTAAGAAAGCAGCTTATCCTGGAAATACCACTTAATGCTGATTTGAACAGTAGGTCCATGCAGCAAGGTTATAGATTTACAGTCGCTTCCATTTCCCCTTACCTACGTGAAAGGCTTGCTTTTGACAGCACTGAATGCAGCTTAGTATCTTGAAGTGAAAAATATGAGATTTTCTTAATTGGCAATGCACTTTGCCTTTTGAAGGTGGGTAAAAAAGGGTGAGGAGGAAGAAAGGGTGGTTGGATCAACATGGATTTAAGTTTAAATGACATGCATTCGGATACATTTTCCTTTGTGGTAAGAGCGAAGCTTCATCCAGGTTCTGAACTTTCTGACTGGAGACCTTGCTTATTAGAGTGAAAATGAACCTTTTCCTTGAAACAATGGTGATGTTAACTCTGGAAAGAGGTTCTGAACACTGAATTCTCCATCTACTCACTTCTTATAGAATTAATTCAAGAACCAGCAACATCAGGCAAAAAAAACACTGTTCACTTTGGTGGAAATTAGATATGCTCCTAATGTTGCTTCACAATAGGGAGTGGTAGTTCTAGAGATCTTAAATGCAGTATTTTTAATTAGTTGTGCATTGCAAGCAGTTGTTTCAAAACTGACAGAAGAGGGGAGAGGACAGCTTAAGGGATTCAGTTCTTATCTCCTTGACTCAAAAAGGACAATGCCTGTGGTTTGCATTAAGCACCTACTCATCAGTACTTTAGTACTACCTGCAAATACTCATTTGGTATCTAACATTGAATGAAAACTGCTTTGGGGTTCCTTTGAATCCACTTTCTAGAAGCCAAGCTGGCTCAGCTCCAGTGCTTAGTTCAGGCATTAAACACAGCAAACCCTCAGGAGATTGCTTTCTCATTTATGTGCTATTGCATCTCAGCTCCACAGCACAGCAACACCATCTGCTTACCTTTGTATTGGCAACTGGATTAATGTTGTCACCCCTTAAGTTTCATGTGTTAGAATGAGCTGTAGTAAATTTAGTGAAGAAGAGAAATGGTAATGAAACATGAAATTGCAATCTCCAATCTATCATGTGAGCTGAGGTAAAAATCACCTGAAATTATTTTAATGGCATCCATTTCTTGTTTTATTTATCTTTAAACACAGTTTTCAAAGAGGGAAGAATCTTCCAAATCCCTGCAAATGTTCAGTAGTATAAACATTCAATGTGTCTTCAGATTTATTTCAATCTCAGCAAGGGCATGTTGAGCCTTAAAGAATATTCTGTATGTGCATATGTTTATACACCTAAGAATATGTTAAGACAGATCAAGCCTCTGTTTCCTTTGTGTGGATATTTAGATCAAATGATACTGAAGTGAAGTTTGTCTGTGTTCCTTGTTTGAAAACACTCATGTTAATTTGGCTTTTATTTATATTCTTTTCTGTTCAAAACAGAGATGAGAATTAATCTAATGGATGAATAGTCTGTTTCAGAATACTGCTTCTCTTAGAATTTTATGCATGCAGCTGTATGGAGAAAAGGGAAGACTAAAGTGTCCTGATGAAGGAGAGGCAATGGGAATGCAAAGGGGGAAAAGGAATGGAAAAATGCTGACTGGGAACAGTGAGACTGTACAAAGGTCTTTTCATAACAAGATGCACATTGATTAATGCTAATATGGTAAAAGCAAAGTTCCTTCAGAGCAAACTGCAATAAAGGTTTGTTTGCTTGACCAGAACCTCCAGAACTGGGTTTCTGCCTACAGTCTTCATGCTGAGTACCAAAAAGGATACTTTTCAGTTGAGCCTGAGTAAGGCAGGAACAAATATAAAATTAAAAGCAGGAGTTGTACCAGAGTTAAATATATCTGCACCTGGCTTCTGCAGCCATTTCCTTTATGCTGTTAGCATCTGGATCTTCTATTAGTAAAGAGTCTTTTGTGCTGCAAGCTAACTGGCTAGCATGTTACTGAGCAAGAGGAATCTTGTTTCATTAGCTACAGAATGGAACCAGCATCCTACTTACAGCAGAATTTCTGACCCAGATAAGCTGACCACCATGCCCTTACAAAAGGTAGAATGGGACCAGTTTGCTTCCTCCATCCTGAGTTGTGCAGACACTGTAGGAGAGGGGACAGTAAGCAAAGCCAACCAGAAGAAATTAAGATGTTTTCAAAGGGGAAAAAAATGAGAAAGAAAAAAAAAAAAAAACAAACCAGGGCTGATTGCAAAAGACAGGAAGAAGCAAAGTTGTTCCTTCTTGCAATGGTGTTGCATTTAATTTTCTGATTAAACATTTTGGATAGCACTGTCTCAAGATAAGTATTCATATGGAAATTAAGACACCCAATTGACACAGCCTTTATTATTACAAATGATCAAAAAAACCTAGCTGGGAATGCCTCCTTACAATTCTCTGACATTTATTGTGACAGCTACCATTGCTACCCATCTGGTTATAAACAGTGCCATTTGTTGTTCTTTCCATGCTGGTACTACGCTGTGGAACATCACTGGGGATGGATATTGCCCTGGCATTAGAGAGGAATAAAGAGAAATGGGATAATTGTGTGGCCAGCAGATCACAAGATGTGCTTCTGCCACTCTGCTCTGCTCTGCTCTGCTTGGACCTCACCTAGAGAACTATGTCCATATCTGGGACCCTCAATACAAGAAGGACATAGACCTGATGGAGCAGGTCCAGAGGAAGGCCACAAAAATCATTATAAGGCTTGCACAGCTCTACTGTAAACATAGGCTGACAGTTGGGGGTTTTCAGCCTAGAGAAGAGATGGCCCTGCAGAGACTTTATTGAAGTGTTTCAGTATCCAAATGGGACCTACAGGAAGGCTGGGGAGGGACTATTTAGAAGGGCTTGTAGCACAGGATGAGAGGCAATGGTTTTAAACTAGAGCAAGGTGGATTTGGGTTAGACACAAGGAGGGTTTTCTTCACAGTGAGGGTAGCGAAATACTGGAAGAGGTCGCCCAAAGATGTGGAGCCCCCATCCCTGGAGACATTCAAGGTGAAACTTGGTGGGGCCCTGATCTAGTTGGGGATGTCCCTGCTTACTGTGGGGGAGCTGGACAAGGTGACTTTCGAGGGTCCCTTCCAACCTGGTGCATTCTGATTGTCACTGAGCTTCAGCATATGACAAGTGTTTACATACAGTATGTTCATTTACTTGTGAGGTGGAGCAGAGGAAGTGTCATTCTGGTTGCAGAAAAAGATTCAGGTCTGTCATTGTAACAATCCAGCATGCAACCCTTTCTTTCAGATTGACTGTCCCTATACTGAGTGGACAGCCAACAGCACAAAGCACAGTGATCTCCCTGTGTTACAACAGCACTTTCATTTGAATCTCTGCTCCTGTCTTTTGCTCAGTTGTATTTCTCTTCCTGATGACTCTGCATTGTGCTAGTTCCCATGATGTATTCTGAGCAACACCTCTGGTTTCAGAGAGGACAGTAAAGGCATTTCATAATAGCTAATTAGGGCTCCACGTTTAATGTCTGTAAAATAAATGATCTTTATAGTGGCAATTGTAGTGAGACAGGAATTGCCACTCATCAGCAGTCAGGTCAGCTTCAGGGACCTCAAAGTATCCTGTATTAGATACTTCAGCAAAAGAAGATTGATGTGCTATTAAACCTTCTGCTTTTACCTGTAAATACAAGGACACAGTTTGCTTCTGCACATGCTTTTTATACACTTGCCAACTGCATAATTTCTTAATATTCACATAACCTTCTAAGCTCTTGGCTTTCTCTTTGGTTAATAACAATAATAATAACTTATCTATCACAGAATTACAGAATCACAGAATTAACCAGGTTGGAAAAGACCTCTGAGATCATCAAGTCCAACCTATCACCCAAATCTTGCCTCTTTCCACTCAGCTTCCATTACCTTTTTCTGGTATTATCACCTTCTAATTATCTTGTTTCTAATACAAGTCTACATGGCCTACTAAGCTCTTATGTAAAATATTTTTTTCTATATTGTATGCTTTTAATTTTTAATTTTTTCTTTATTCTATACTTTAAAATATCCTATTTATCTTCTGATTCCTGTATTAGGAGGTGGTAAAATCAAACTTATCTTCTACCATCTCTGCTCAGTGTTATTCAGAAATGCCAGGTGCCTGGAGCACTGCATGGTTGGTCTCCTTTTCCCATAAGGGCTCAGTTGTAGCTCCTAGCAGATCTTATTCTTATGACTTGAAGTTATATTCTTATATAATCCTTTACATTAGGGTTCCACATACTACTTCATATCACCTCTGTGCCTAGGTTTTCACTGTTTTACAAAACAGTGTCTCATCAGTAGTGTAGTTCTGGTACATTTTGCATTCTGAGGATACAAAACCAGCAGGATTGAATACAGCAAATAAAATGGATGCTATCTGGTGCTTAACTGGTAAATTAAACCAAAAAATAAGCAGAATCCCTAGGACAGTTGTGTATTCATTGATATTCATTATAGCTGCACTGTTAATTTGGCTGGATTTAACTTAATGGATCTTTCAGACTGGTAGGAATATGACCAACTGGGGTTTTTTTACACAGTTTGTCACAGATGTAGACAGTTTGTTTGTTTCTTCAGGTCAAACTTCCAAAATGTGTGTAATAATCCATGTGTTGAATAGTAATTACATTCTGCCATAAATACTCATGTATCTCTCTTCAGGCTTTTGTATAACACTGTGAATTTCCTCTCCTATATTACCAAGGTCCTGTATTTGTGATGCAGTCCTCTTTTAATAACCAGCACCACGTGCATGACCTGAATTGCTTCACCCAAAGATGAAATAAAATTATGTGGAAAGGAACTTGAGGAAAAAGAAGGAAAGATGAATTAACCACAGAACATAATCTCTGTACCTCTTCTGCTAACTTGCCTATGAAAAGTTCTCAGCACATCAGATCTCACCTTTTGATTAAATTTAGATACAAATATTACTGTAGCTTCAGTTCAGATGCATATGCCTGAGATAAATGCAAAGGAACAAAATGCAGACTAAGAAAGTGAACTATTTGAAGAGTGAGCCTGTTAGTCTTCTTCTCCTGCTTTATTTAACTAATTTCAAGATAATCTGAGTATGTCTGGCACTGAGTCTAGGTGCACACATACCCAAGACAGCTGCCAGTGTATGTCACTGCAGTATAACAGAGTGGGCTCGGTTTTAAGTATGGGAGATTGGAGCAAAGAGAGGTCATTTTGGGCTTGATCTTCTGAATTTATTATGATCAGAGTCATCCTGTATAATTTCAGGCACTCCTCTTGAGTGCCTACATTAGGAAAAAGTACCTCTTTAGCATTTTTTTCCATAATTGACTGAGAGACAGAAACACTATCTGAGGTGATTCTGCCCATCTGGCAATTAAAATTACCTCCCAGATAGGCACATCTGTACTGACAATATGGGACACACACAGTGACTGTGCTGTCTAAATATTTCAGTCAGGTGCTTAAATTGACTAAATTCAGTCGATGCCATCCAGCCAGAGGGGTTCCCTCTCCCCACCATTTGATTATCATATGGATTAAATTTGAAAATCAGATGTTTCTGCAGGTGGATAACATAGATAGGAGAAAAATGTCATCACAGTATTGGTTCTTCATGAAAACATCTTTTGGGAAGAGGACACACAAGATCCACAACTCCTTTGAAGTTTAGCAACGATCTGGCAGTGAACTCATTGTTTTGGGCATTACACCCAATCGCTGTCTAAAAGCACTACAGCCACTGCAAGGTCTCCCTTTTCAGAACCAGGAAATTCATATTAATAAGGGAATTTTTACTGAGAGCTGAGAATGACTCTTTTTTTTTTTTTTTCTCTGTTATATTCTCTTTTGGACAGGATCTCTATCATCAGTCTTATGACTGCGTCTGCGTCATGTTCGCCTCTGTGCCGGACTTCAAGGAATTTTACACAGAATCTGATGTAAATAAGGAAGGCTTGGAATGTCTCAGGCTGTTAAATGAGATCATTGCTGACTTCGATGATGTATGTACTTGTAACAACAAGCAATATATGGTTCCATTCTTAGTGACTCAGGGTATGGAACAGTAATAAAACATACTTGAAAGGGAGAGTGGAAGAGCTGTCAGAAAAGAACTTTTGTATGCCTTGTCACACAGAAATTACTTACAGGGAGCATTAAAGGAAAAAGATTTCTTTGGGATAAATCAAATACTGATCTGACATCATACTCAATTGCTTTTCATTCACTCTAACAGGGATTCAATGAGTATCTGAGTATCTGACAGAGAGATTTTTGCCCTTCAGCTGCAGTTCATAAGGCAGTTATATTACATGCCATATAAGTAACTACAGTTTCTGAATACTAGAGCCTAAAGTGAGGCACAAAAATCTATGTCCCCTAAAATGATACAGCTTTGTATTACACCTGATCTGCTCTGGTCTCATTATACAGAGCACTGGTCCATTGATACATGAGCAGCTGAAATTATTCCCTAAGTTTTAATATTCCATTCTCTAAACTTAATGTGCACTTGTACACAGTATGACTACAGATGGACTGTGAAAAGGCAGCTGTAAAGGTCTCAGTGAGAACAATGTTTGTCCTGAAGTAAGTTGTTAGTGATGAAGATACCAGAAAAAGGTGTCAGGATTGTGTCATGGCTCAGAGAATACAATCTGAATTTGAGGATCTGCAGCTATAGAGGATATTTTAGCAAACCCATTTGGTGAACATCAGAACATGCAACAGAATCTGGGATGTGAACTAAAATCCCTGTATTTCAGTCCAGAGAAGGCTTCGAGGAGCCTTATAGCAGCCTTCTAGTATCTGAAGGGGGCCTACAGGAAGGCTGGGGAGGGACTATTGACAAGGGCTTGTAATGACAGGACAAGGGGAATGGGTTTAAACTGGCAGAGGGGAGACTGAAACTGGATGTTAGGAGGAAGTTGTTTGCAGTGCGGGTGGTGAGACACTGGCACAGGTTGCCCAGGGAGGTTGTGGCTGCTCCCTCCCTGGAGGTGTTCAAGGCCAGGTTGGAGGAGGGCTTGAGTGACCTGTACTAGTGGGCGGTGTCCCTGCCTATGGCAGGGGGGTGGAACTAGATGATCCTTGAGGGCCCTTCCAACTCTACCCCTCTATGATTCTATGATTCTGACAGTCCCACTGACATGGGAGAGATACTTACTTTCAGAAAGCTGCTTCAAGCTTAACTATAGGCTCACACTGTGACTCCATTCCAAACCAAAATGAATACAAAATCTACTGACTTTTAAGAGCTGTATGTACAAGAAGGTGGAATTCATTCTCAGTGCTATAAATAGTACCTTTATAATACAAAAATATTTTAGTAGACAAAAATTCACTTTCCTTGGTGGCTGTAGCCATTGTTTCATCTATCCTTAAGTCCTTCATCCTGTATATATTTGTCTATTTGAGTCTTTTAAGAGACTGTTTCAGCAACTGATGCTCTGAATGCTGTTTGAGTAACAAGGCTGCTGATCTGCATCTTTGTTTTACAGTTATTGTCAAAGCCAAAATTCAGTGGAGTTGAAAAGATAAAGACCATTGGAAGCACTTACATGGCAGCAACGGGACTGAGTGCTACACCCAACCAAGAACAGTGTCAGGTACAGGAATATGTTCCTGCTTAATAAGACATAAATTCAAATGAAAGCTAAAGTTCTGTTCATTAAACTACAGGTTATGTGTAATTTTCTGTTTTGATTTGTTTTTAATTATTAATTTAGGTTGTAATGTACTAGATAAGGATATACTTTTGTTTAGTAGGCTCCATGAATATTGTTCTTCACATTCTAGTTTGAAAGTGCCACCTCTGTACTTGCTAAATCTAAACCAGACCTTCTGTTCTAAATACAATGCAGCCTTTTATTTCTGTGTGAAGCAGAACTGGATTTGTAGCAGGTACAAAAGACTGCAAGAATGAGCATTTTCCATTGAGTTCCCAGAGTAGGGAAGGCTGAGTAGCTGTACTAACCATGATCCACTCATAGAACCCTCAGGCTCAGCATTGTTCCTTTGTTGCTGGTTTACTTAGTGTAGGAATGGGAACTGCAGTCAGTAATAAATGAAGTTCAGAGAAGCAATTCATAACATTTAAGCAAAAACATGAGTTTTGCCATGATCTTTAGAGTACTACAGGTTAGTGACAGAGACACAGCAAGTGTGAATCAACATGTTCCCTGCTCAGAATTAATGTACTTTTGCCAAACTTCCATCCCTCTGGAGAGAAGCAATTAACACCTAATTTGTAGGACAAAAGAAAGAGTGATTTTAAATTATCTCTGACATATAATACAGGAAGGTGAAGGGGCTGAAGGAAATGCAGAACTGTAAACATAGACATAGAGGAGCTCTCAATCACAACTGAAATAAGTCTGTGCACAGGAAGAAATTTATTATTTGAGTTGTTTTCACAAACTCTGAATAAAGAGATGCAAGTTGTAAGTGTTTATTTAGTGCACAATCTCAAAAGAAGTCCACCAGAACTCATCAGTCTGCAATCCACAAGCACAGATAGCGCAGGACCTTCTGCATCACTCATTGACTGATTGGCATACTGCTGGGAACTGCAGCCTAAACCAAACACCCAAGGAAAACTAGGTGCCTCAGGAGGGAGTCAGAATACATCAACTGAACAGGAAACCATCTGTCTTAGCTAGCAGTGAACTACAAAAAAACAGATTTCATTCATCTAAACAGCTGCTCTGGCAAGCAGCACTACTGTCCCACCTAGGCTGATGCATCTATTCCATGAATCATCTGAAGCTGTCATATGTCCATCTCTTCTGGGAGAATGAGGAAGATTCAGATATTTCTGATAGAGATCAGTGAGTCTATGTTATAAAATCATTCTCCTGTCAGGGTCCTATCCTGGGCTGTGGGAGCCTGAAAATCAATTTTCTCCTCAGCTGGCAGGGACACAAACAGTATTCAGAAATCAGACTACACTGTGGATGTATGAGGAGGCATTAAGTCTATAGCCTTTGTAAATGGTATAAGCTCTGAGCTTGTAAATTGAGGGATAGAGGATGAATTGCATTCTTCCTCTCTTCCTCTTGTATTTTATTATTTGTTATGTCTATTAGATGTTCTTAGGGGTACTTGCTTATCTACCAGGTAAGATCAGTGGAAGAGCTCTTTAAGATTGGTGAATTTCATTGAATTTTAAGAATTAACTAGGGCACTGAGCTGTGCAACAGTGAGAAGAAAGAGTCTCTGTGGAACTGCCCACAAGCATTATTTGTTACTGAAGTGCATAACTAGAAATGCTTGGAGAAGATTACTGAGTATATTCCAGGCACACATAGGTGTTGAGTGCCTGTGGGATTAGATAGGAGCTAATCAACAATCTGACCATCAGATCATTAGATTAGACAGGTTGTGGATCTATCATCTCTAAACTGCCTTGACTGTGCAAGTAAAATGCATCCTGGTCTAGTGGGCAGTTTAACTGGTACTGTGTGCTGGCAGGAGGATATCCTTAAGGGCTGAAGTGCTTTCAGGTGTTTAGTATATTTTGATTGTAGCCTCACAGTGAGTAAGGCTAAGGGAAAATATTTTACTCTTGTTTTTCTGCCTGTTTAAATTCAGGAACCTGAACGACAATACATGCACATAGGAACCATGGTGGAGTTTGCATTTGCCTTGGTGGCAAAACTGGATGTGATAAACAAGCATTCATTCAATGACTTCAAATTACGAGTAGGTATGTATCAGAGGGGTTGTATGAGACTGTAGGGAGGGGAAGAATTCACTCTGAAATGTCAGCTGATTAAAGTATTAGTGTAACTGACCTAAAGGGCAAAGAAAATAGCTGCATCTTCACCATGTTTAAAGACAGCCTTTATACTATTACCTGTTAACCACAGCTGCTGTTGTCCCAAGGACTGTTTCAAAGCAGGACTCAAGAGCAGTATTTCTAAGGAAAGAGTGGTTGAAAAACTGTCCCCCCATGGTTTTGACTTGTTTTGTGGTAACTCTATAATGATTATTCCAGAGGTTGTAAACCACATGTTTCTTATGCTAATACCAAAGGTCACAAGAAGACTCTGGACAGGGGTTTACAAAACCATATAAATGGTTCTGGAGCATAAGATCATAGAAT
>VWYK01105533.1:0-11998 GCA_013399775.1 Semnornis frantzii | reverse complement strand
CCCTTGTCCTATCATTTGTTACTCGGGAGAAGAGATCAACACTCCTCTGTCTGCAATTTCCTCTCAGAAAGTTGTAGGGAGCAAGAAGGTTTCCCCTGAGCCTCCTTTTTTCCAGACTAAACAACCCCAATGCCTTCATCCACTCCTCATAAGAACTGTTCTACAGACACTTCACCAGTTTCATTACCTTCTCTGAACCTCTCCTATAAGAAATTAATTTTTCTCTTTTAACACCTAAAACTATTTACTTAGTTGAATTTATGGTTCAAATAATTTTGAAGATGAATTAAAGTATGAGGATCAGAGGCTGGTGACACCAAGTCATGAAGTTAGAAGCAGCATTCAGTGATGGAGCTGACTTTAGGTGAATTCAATGAAAACACTGGATTTTCAACTAGGTCTGTCCACAGCCAGCTCTGAATGCAGCCCTTTGTGTTTAAACTCCTTTAGCAGATAATAATTTAATTCTCCTACTCTAGGTCTGGTCTAAAAAAAAAAAAAAAAAGTCCTGGTCTGTGGTGACATCTTCATTGCTCTTAGACCTGGAGCAGAGTAACTCAGTCAGTGACATGTTCAGACCCATCTCTGTCAGGTTGTAAATATAATACCTCTAGTAGGCATAATCTTTGCAGTAAACATGCAAACCCCTGGCCATGCATTTAAATGCAGGAGAGTCAACACATTGTATAACCCACTATCTCAGCATATAGCAAAGATATGGTGCCAGAACAGATTGTGCCAAAGCAGGAGATCTCATGCAGACCATAATCTCCTGGTAACCAGCAGTTACTATCAGCTGGCCATCTGTTAAATGGGAATAGACCTTTCTCCATAACTTCCCTGGGTGTTACATAATCACTTAATCCAGCATGATGGGGGTTGGAAATGGCCTCTGGGCATCATCTAGGCCAACCTTCCTGTTAAAGCAGGCTCACCCAGGGCAAGTTGCCCAGGATCACAATGTCCAGGCAACTTTGGAATCTCTCCAGAGGAGACTCCACAACGTATCTGGGCAGCTTGCTCCAGGGCTCCAACGCCCTCACAGGAAAGTTCTCCCTTATGTTTAGCTGAAACTTCCTGTGTCACCATTTGTGCCCAGTGTCCCTTCTTGTGTCACTGGGCACCACTCAGGAGACTGCCCCCACCTTCTTGACACCAGTCCATTATCTAAAGGTAAGTATTGAGAAGATCCCTTGTTGAAAGGCAACAAAGATGAGCAGGGTGTGGCAGAAGATTTCCCCACATGCTTGTTCCTCATCCATCAGTAGCTTAGACTCCTCAGCAGAGGTGTGAATGCCTACTTCCATTATTAATTACATTATTACTATTTCTATAGTTGATGATTGTTTAGAAACCCCTGGGAACTTTCCTGTGGATTACAGAATTGTAGGATCATAGAATGGTTTAGGTTGGGAGGGATCTCAAAGATCATCTAATTCCAATCCCCTGCTATAGGCTGGGACATCTCCCACTAGTACAGGTCACTCAAGGCCTCATCCAGCCTGGCCTTGAACACCTGCAGTGAGGGAGCAGCCACAACCTCCCTGGGAAATTTGTTCCCTTACTGTAAAGAACTTCCTCCTAACATCCAGTTTAAATCTCCCCTCTTCTCGTTTAAACACATTCCACCTTGTCCTGTCATTACAAGACCTTGTAAATAGCCCCTCCCCAGCCTTTCTGTAGGGCCCCTTCAGATACAGGACTACAGTGCCTTAAGCAAACACTTTGGGATTGAAACTCTTCCTTCCTCCTTGCTGACAAACTGACACCCCCAAAATATAACCTGCTGCAATAGAACATGAAGCTATTTGAAAACTCATTTTTTGTTTGCAAGAAATGAGCTCCAACAGAAATAGGATCTCATTTTCCAGTTCATAGAATCATGGAATGGTTTGAGTTGGAAAGAATCTTTCAAAGTCATCTAGTATAACCTTCCTGCATTCAGCATGGACATACTCAACCAGAGTAGGCTGCTCAGAGCCATGAACCATCTGACTTGGAATGTTTCCAAGGACGGAGCATCTACCACCTAAGCTGGTGGTAGATGGCCCAGTATTTCACCACCATTATCATAACAGATTTCTTCCTTCTCTCTAGTCTGAATCTCTTTTAGTCTAAAACCACCACCTCTTGTCCTGTCACATCAGGCTGCGCTAAAAAGCCTGTCTTCATCTTTCTTACAGGCTCCTTTAACTACGGCAAGGCTGCAAGAAGGTCTCCCAGAAGCTTTCTCTTCTCCAGACCGAACAATCCCAGTGAGGTTGCATGAGTCTTGGCTTGGTTTGCATTGAGTCTTGTGGTAACGATGCTCTTTCCTTCCAGGGGTCATAGGGCTCTTCAACATTATCAGCAAGGGCTGTGATGCATCATGTGAATCGGACTATCAGGACTTCAGAGTGGGCAACAGGAACATCTCCTGCTGCAGCAGTGACCTCTGTAACTCCAATGCAGCAGGCAACGTGAGGTCCAGCTACGGGCTGGCAGCAGGTCTAGCAGGCAGCGTGCTCTGGACCTTCCTGCACAGCAGATTGTGAGGAGAAAAGAGGACTTCCATGACCACACAAAGTCTTGGAGTGCTCCTCTTGTGAAAGGAATCGTATCCAGGAGCAATGTGGTGTGGTGTGCACGCAGCATCCGTGGAGCTGATGGCTGAGCTTTGCTGTATGAGGGCTTCTTAATTTCTCTTGTATTGCTGTAGTGCTACCAGATGAGAAAATGTGTCCAGGCTATCTCCATAACATCTGAAATATACTTATTTGTGATTAAAATGTAAGTGTGTGACCTTTAACCACTTAATCATGTATTTCTTTGTCCAGAAATTGCAAGGTGGATGTGTTGCCTATCTGACCAACATTCAGTCTTGGTCATTCCTGTGCTACTTCCAGTAAGCTTTGTCCTTGTTGGAAATACGCAAACTCAAGGCTATGCATTCAAATGCAGAAGAGCCAACACTCTGTATAACTTACTGTCCTTATACACTAAATTTGTATATGTCAAAGATGTGGTGCCCAGAACAGGTTGTGCAAGATCAGGAGATGTCATGCAGACCATAATCTGCTGCTAATCAACAGTTGCTATCCATTGGGCATCCATGATACAGGGATAGACATTTTACTTCCCTGAGTATTACAGCATCAAAAAAATGTGGAGATCATCTTACCCATCCCCCTGATAAAGCAGTGTCACCCAAGGTAGGTTGCACAGGAACACATCCAGCTAGGTTTGGAATCTCTCCAGAGAAGGAGACACCACAACCTCTCTGGGCAGCCTGCTCCAGGGCCCTGGTGCCTGTACAGGAAAGACTTTTCTCCCAATATTCAGATAGATCCTCCTGGATCCTACTTTGTGCTTGTTGTGCCTTGCCCTGTCATTGGGTACCACTGAAAAGAGTCTGGGCCCAACTTCTTGCCCCTCATCCTTTAGCTCTTGGTGAGCACTGAGCAGATTCCCCTCTCAGGCTGCTCTTCTCCAACCTAAACAGCCTAGAGCTCTCAGCCTTTCCTCCTCACAAAGATACTCCAGTACCCTCAGCATCTTCACAACCTCCACTGGACTCTCTCCAGTAGTCTCCTGTCTCTCTTGAACTGGGGAGCCCAGAACTGGGTATGATATCCCAGATACGGCCTGCCCTGGGTAGAGCAGAAATGAAGAGCTTCTCTCAACCTACTGGACACCTTCTTCTTAATGTACCCCATGATACACACATGTATCACATGTGCCACAAGAGCACACTGCTGGCTCATGGTAAACTTGTCCACCAGGATTTTCAGGTTTTCATTCATGGATCTGCTTTCCAGCAGCTCAATCTCTGATCTGTACTGGTGCAGGAGGCTTTTCCTCCTCAGTTGCAGGACTCTACACCTGCCCTTGTTCAACTTCACCAGTCTCCTCCCTGCCCAGCCATGCAGCTTGTTGAATGGCAGCACAACATTCTGGTGTGCCAACCACTCCTCACAGCTTCGTATCATTAACAAACTGCCTGAGGCTCCACTCCATCCTTTCATCTAGGTCCTTGTTGATGATGTTGAACAAGACTGGACCCAGTAGTTCCTGTCTCTCCTGAACTGGGGAGGCCAGAACCGGATTCAGGACTCCAGCTGTGGCCTGACTAGGGCAGAGGGGAAGGAGAACCTCCCTCAGGTTGCTCTTCTTTATGCACCCCAGTAGACCGTTGGGCTTGAATACAAGGGAACATTGTTGTCTGATGGTGAATTTTTCATCCACCAGTGGAGAGTGGAGGACTGAAAGGACAGGGAAATTGGCCAAGGGCCCAGTTTTACTCTCTTACACTCTTAAGAGCTATTCAGGCTGCAAAGATACGTGGAGCTACAGGCTGAAATAACAAAGATACATTTGCCTGGTGGAGATAAATTATCTGGAGGATCCATAGCCATGAGACAAGGGCCAGCATCAAAGTTTGGATGAAGTCGGTGGGATGTCTGAAGATAATGACACTGTCTGCCATTGTGAAAGAGGAAAATACATAAACCTATGCGATTCAAGACATTAACAAGCTGCTAATTGCAGGTAGCATGGAAGGGGTTTCCCCTGAAGGAAAACCCAAAATGAACCACCCTCCTCATGAGTCATGTCTGAATATTGGCAGAGGGAGGATATGGGACATGCAGGCTGATTTACTCTATCTTTTGGAAACCTTCTAAGGCTTAGTCACTGGTGACATGGCTCATTTAGGTGTATATCTCCCAGCCAGGTTGCTTTCTTCGTGGGTGGTCAGCTCTATGACCTTTCCAGTCCAGCAATTCATCTTCTTGACTGTAAGAAGCGAATTGGAGCACCTGTCTTATGATAGCAGGCTGAGTTGTGGTTGTTCAGTTTGGAGAGGAGAAAGCTCTGGGGAGACTTTAAAGTAGCCTTCCAGTACTTGAAGGGTGCCCACAGGAAAGCTGGAGAGGGACTACTTATAAGGGCCTGTGGTGATAGGATGAAGAAGAACATTTTTAAACTAGAGCAGTTAGCTTTAGATTGGATATTAGAAAGAAGTTCTTTACTGTGAGGATGGTGAGACACTGGAATCAGGCTGCCTAAAGAAGTTGTGGACACCTCATCTCAGGAAGTGTTTAAGACCAAGCCGGATGAGGCTTTGAGAAACCTGGTCTAGTGGAAGGTGTCCCTGCCTGTGGCAGGGGGGATGGAACTAGATGATATTTAAAGTCCCTTCCAACTCAAGCCATTCTATGATTCTGGGAAGAAGGTCCCTGACATGCTGCTGCCCTGTGCCCACACTCTGAAGTAATTCTCAGGCAGTCAGGCATGTCTGCATCAAATGACTTTTCTCGACCAGTAATCTGGCTACAAAGAGACTGGGAGTCTCTTCTTTATGGAAATGGCCAAATCATGCTAGCCAGAATCAAACCCTCCAGAGTCCCCAGGGGCACTTGGTGAGACAGAGACTATCCCAGATTCTGGAGAGGTCAAACACAGTCATGTCTGAAAATGCTGGTGTCAGAAGGTATTAGCATGAACATGAGGAGTGTACTTGTGTTTTGGCATATTGCTCCCACGTGGCAATAACACTTCCTTGCTGGAGTACAACGATTAGGAATTTCTTGCTGGAGCCCAAAACGGAGTTTTTCATGCTCTAGTGGTGATACCTGATGTCTAGATCTTTACAAGTTGAAGGAACAATTCCTCCTCCCAGGTTCTTCTCGGTACACATTGTGGCAGGAGTCCATGACCAACTACTGAGTGATTCTTCTCTGGAGATATATCTTCTCTGTGGATGTATCTGGAGGCTTTGCATGCAGTGCTGGGCATGCTGGGGATTAGATAGTTTTGAGAAGATGCACCTGGACCACTACTGGGATAGATACAGGGAAAAGCAGGGTAGGGAGCCTCTGTGA
Source organism: Semnornis frantzii (assembly GCA_013399775.1). Taxonomy (NCBI): domain Eukaryota; kingdom Metazoa; phylum Chordata; class Aves; order Piciformes; family Ramphastidae; genus Semnornis; species Semnornis frantzii. The sequence continues at coordinate 6,137 of VWYK01105533.1, read as the reverse complement.
ACATGATGTGGGGCTAACTGGTGGAACTCACTGCTGTTTGATGGACGCTTGGGCACTTGCAGTAGCACAAAACCACGCTCTCTGTTCAGATCACCTCCAAAACAACCCTCTAAATTCTGGGAAGGATTAAGAGCTGGTAAATTGGGGCAGATAAATTACTCCACCATGGGTCAAAACCTGGGTTGGGCCAGGGCAGGGCCAGGAAGAGGACTGTTTTTCCAAGTACTGTGACTTCACATTGACAGAAAGGCTGGCTTCTCCTCCTGTCTTGTAAACCCCGAACAACAAATAGAAACAGGACTTGCTCTGGTCTGCACCTTCTGCCCGCAGCATTTTCTGTCACTACAGAAGGTTTGGCATCGGGTTACTAGGCAAGCCCTGGCTGAAGGTTGATTTACTCTCTAGGTGCTCAAAAAAAGTTCTAAGAGTCACCTTAGGAGTCACCTTGCTGGTGACACATGAGCACTATGTTTATTTGAAAAACAAGGCTATTTTTTCATGCTCAAGGCAGTTGCTTCTTAACATGGTTGGCTGAGAGGCTTTATCAGCTCTTTTCCTATCTTTCCCACACTTATCAAAAGGCCTACATTGAAGAGAAGCTCTTCAAATTACTCAGTCTATCACGCATGCAAGAGATTTCTCTTTCTCCAGGATCAAACTGAGGTCCATTTATTGAAATAATAAATATATGGACAACAAAAGGGACAGTTTCCTCTATTCAAGGGCAGCAGTTGCACTTTTCCAAAGGCTGCATTGTGGATTGGATGTCTGCAGTTCTCCAGTGAGGTTACTTCTTATAAAAGGAGAAGGTAAAGCAACTTCAACCTAAAGTAACTGCTGCAGCATGACGTGGTAGGAAACATTGCAGATGCAGCTTCAGAGGAAAAGTAAATTGCTCCTTGTTACATTGCTGGATTTGCTTCTGGTAGCATTAGCCTGGTGTCTATTTGTGATGGTTTGGGAGTTCCCTGCCCCCCCACACTTGTAAAATGACCCAGACTAGAACTCAGCCGGCTGGGGGTTGAGATGAAGCTATATTTACAGCTTAGCACAATGTACAAGCAGATATATACTATGTACAGGAATATTTACAGAAATATACAAGTTTAAGGTAATACAGACACACAACACCCCTCCCAGAAATCAGAAACCCCAGGAGGGGCTCCCAACCACCCTTCCACCTTCACCCCACCCCTACACCTTACCCCAAGGTTTTGGAGAATCAGCCAGAGGGGGCGGGGATTAGAAGAAAAGTGGTTAGTGGAGTTATTCAGCAGAGAGGAGAAGCCAGAGCGGCTAGCCCAAGACGTTGTGCTTCTGACACCCACTGCCAGCTCGAGACACTTATCTTTTTGTTTCGGTTTCTTATTCCTAAACATGGCAGCAAGCCTATGAGTGAAGTAGACATCACCATTGTTTTCCTTCACAGTCTACAGTATAATTTTCTCTATTAAAATATTCCAGTTAGCTCAAACCAGCACACTATCGTCTCTGCGGATGGGGCCCAGGATGTTGAGTATTTCTTATGGTGCGGTAGAAGCTGAGTGATTGAGGGAGCTGGGATGGTTTATTCTGGGGAAGAGAAGGTTGAAGGGAGACCTTCCTCTCTACAACTACCTGGTTGAAGCCAGGTTAGTGCTGGTCTCTTCTCTGAAGTAACTGATAATAGGACTAGAGGAAACAGCCTCAAGCTGCACCAGGGGAAGTTTAGGTGGGACATGAGGATAAACGTTCTTGCTGAAAGAGTGGTCAGGCATTGAAACAGGCTGCCAAGGGAGGTGGTGAAGTCACCATCCCTGGAGGTGTTCAAAAATTGCATAGATACGGTATTTTGGGACATAGCTTAGTGTTTATTGCGGTGTTGGGGTGACAGTTGGACTTGATGATCTTAAAGGTCCTTTTCAACTTTAATGATTCAATCAGTCTAGAAGTTACACCCTGTACCTGTAAGGAAAAACATCCCCAGGATCACCTGAATTCTAACCAATGTCTGGGAATTGGTTACAAACATTTGATGGCACTATAGAAAGTCTCTGGGGTGGAGAGGTTAGATGAACTGGCACCTAAGGACCAGCATCTCCTTGCTATACTCCACATTTTCTCCATGTCCTGCAGCAAATTACACAGCATCTCCATACCTCTGCCTTGTATAGATCTTATCAGAGCCAATATGTGGAAAGATGCTTCATCAGAGCCAGTATGTGGAAAGATGTTTCAGATAGTGATTTTAATAGGGCCAGGAGAAAGACTTAGGCTAAAAATAAGCTTGAATAGTTAGTGAACATAACAGAGCTGGAGAAGGATTACCAGCAACTGACCCACCCTGCACGGCCACATTCCTGCGCTAACACACCTGCTGTTTTGCAATGAGGCTTTTGTGGACCAAACAGGCCACAGAGAACCTGCAGTGATCTCTGCTCTGCAAGCTACTGGATAGTCACTAAAAGCAATCCAAAGGCCTGCTCTTGGATTGCAGATCAACTCTGAAGTAACTGTACTAGCCAAGTTGATTGGACAAGGTGTATAAAGACAAGATCTTCCTACGCTACACTAACTAACCCCACTCCTGTCCTGCTACCTGAAAGCTGTGTATGGCAGAGAAATCTGTCACTATCTCATTTCTGACCTTATCTTGAGCCCAGTAGAGTCTTTCTGAGCTAAATCACAGGACTCTTTGCAAACCAGGTGCTGCACCCATGACTACTCTGTTAATACTTCCACAGAAATACAGAATCATAGAATGGTAGGAGATGGAAAGGACCTCTGGAGAGCATCTAGTCCAGTCCCCTGCCAATACAGGATCACCTAGGTCAGGCCACACAGAAACGCAGGAGGGTTTTGAAAGTCTCTGGAGAAGGAGACTCCGCAGTATTTCTGGCCAGCCTGCTCCAGAGTTCCATCACCCTACAGTAAAGAAGTATTCCCTCATGTTGAGGTGGAACTTCCTCTATTCCAGTTTGTAAGGATTATTCTATTCCTTGTCCTTTCACAGGACATCACAGAGCAGACCCTGGCTCCTTCTTCTTGACACCCACTCTTCAGATATTTACAAACATTAATAAGATCTCTTCTCAGTCTTCTCTTTTCCGGATTGAACAGCCCCAGGTCTCTCATCTTCTGACCCATTCCATTCCTCTACATGTGAAATGAGTTTTAGAAAGTCATAGGAAAGATGAACCTGACATAAGAATTGGAGTGTTCAAAATTTAAATGTGAAAATCAAAAACAATGAACAAAACCAATCTTCTCTGCTCTTTTTCTTGCATATCCTAAAGGCAGAGACTGGCAACCCTTTGCCATGAGTGTGGTGCTTGTGAGCAGTCACTTCTTTTGGCCTGGTTCCCATTGCCTGATGGTAAAATGACTTGAGCATTTCACAACAGTTTTCATGCCCATGGACTATCAAAGAAAGCTGTTTCCCTGTCCTTCATAATCCCATGCAATTAATTACTCTTCCTTGCTGATTTTGCAGCAAATGTTCTGCTACAAGGTGCTCTTCAAATGCAAAAGTTCTGTCCTGCTTTTCCTCATCCTTCACCCAGGAGGATGGAAAAACAGAGGTATTTGGCTTTGCCTTGCAGATCTACTGATGATCTTCCAGTGGTCATGGGAAGCCAGGACTCTGAAGCCAGCTACATGTCCATGTCTGAAGTGCTCTTCTCCCTGGGATCTAGTGATAGGACACATGAGAATGGTCAAAGCTGCACCAAGAGAGGTGTAGACTGAACTTTAGGAAGCATTTCTTTAATGAGAGGGTGGTCAAACACTGGAACAGGATTCCAAGAGAGACGGTCGATGTACCAAGGCTGTAAGTCTTGAAGATGCTTTGGACAATGCCCTTAAAAACATGCTTTAACTTTTGGTCAGCTCTGAAGCGGTCAGGCAGTCAGTCTAGATGATCATTGTAGGTCCCTTCCAAGTGCAAACTCAAATCCTGTCCTTTCCTCTTCCCCCTTCCCTCTTCTCCTCTCTTTCTATGCTGCCCCATCCCATCCCATCCTGAACACCTGGCTGTTTTCCTGCACATATTTCACCATGCTTTCCACAAAGAATTCCCAAGTGCAAAGGGTGGAGCAGAAATAAACAGGAAGCAAATCCTCAACGCTATGTAGATACTTCAAGGTAGATTTCCCATCATTGCCACCCTGGTGATTCACCACAATATAAAAAGTGTGGTCACCTTTGTATGGCAGAAATCACATGGAATCATTTGCTTCCATGCTTCTGGCTTTGGGATTAAGATGTTGCCATAAACAAGCCCAAAGTAATCAGGTTGAGGTAGAACACAGAGTTCTTTCCTGTCGAATGCTGTGACGAGAGGCAGACACCATCCTGAAGGTAATCAAGGATGCAGAAGGCAAAATGACTGTGTGGACACTCTCTGAAGATGGTTGGTGAAATGAAGCTGTGCTGATATACCTCCAATAATGATGCTGGTTTTCCAAGAAAAGCCCAAGAGGGATCTGATTTACTCAACATCTTTAGTAGGATGCAAAGGCAAACACTGTATTGAGGAATAACACCACTGTCCCAAAGCAGACCTCACACATCACAACCAGATGAACAGAACCACAGAATGGTCAGGGTTGGAAGGGACCTCTGGAGATCATGGAATCCAACCCCCTTGTCAAGGCAGGTTCACCTAAGGAAGGTCACGAAGAAACATGTTTTGAGACAGGTTTTGAATTTCTCCATATACAGAGACTCCACCACCTTTCTGGGCAGCCTGTTCCAGTGCTTCACCACCTTTAAATTAAAGAAGTTCTTCCTCATGTTTAAATGGAACTTCTTAAGTTCAAGTTTGTGCCTGTTATCCTTGTCGGGTCACTGGATGCCACTGAGCCAGGCCTGGCCCTGACATCTTACTGACACCCACCCTTTAAGCACTTACCCATAATAATTTATGGGATCTCCCCTCAGTCTTCTCTTTTTCCAGATTAAAAATTCTCTTAGTCTTTCATCATAAGAAAGATGTTCTAGTCCCTTAATCATCTTCATAGTGCTTTGCTGTACCTTCTCCAGCAGGTCCCTGTCCTTCTGGAAGCAGGGAGCTCAGACCTGAACACAGTTTGACCTCAGCAGGACAGAGCAGAGTGGGAGAACCTTCCTTGATCTGCTTGCCACACTCTTCTTGATATACTCCAGGATATCATTTGCCTTCTTGCCACAAGGGTACATTGCTGTCTCACGACCATTCTGTTGTCCACCATTTCGCTTAACTCATCCTCATCCTAGTCACAGCTCTTCAAGGCTGTCTAGCCAGAGTTGACATTGAACTCATCAGTGCTTTCAGCAGAAACAAAGTATGATTTACTCTCATCTTTTTCACATGTAGGATGACTTTCAAACTTACCTAGCTCTCCTCCAACCTATCAGCCATAGTTCCTAGTCACTTCTTCCTTCCTCAACCACTTCTATTACTCCACATAACCCAAATCCGTTGAGTTACCCAAACACGAATTGCCAGGGTACTAGCACAGAAAATGGTATATGAAAGAGCTTGTTTCATCTCTGCCCAGAGCCAACTATTATTCCTGTCCATGAGCTCTTTATTTCTAGCTATGGGGACTTTTAGTACACCTAGAATCCCAAATGATACATCCTCCCAATATCCTTGTATGATAGGGCAATACCATCAGGCTCATTGAATAGATGGGTGCTGAAAGCTGAGGAGATGTTGCCTGGGCAAATACTGCTAGGAAGGACATAAATCCCTTCCAGAGCCCTTCTGCTCAAGTGTCTGAAAGGAACATTTCTTATATTTAGCCCAAATCAACCTTTTCTTCTGTGTCTCCATGTCAGTTTACCAGTAACACAGACATGAAGTATTGCTCAGTTCCTGAGCAGCTTCCAAACTGAAACTAAACTTTGTGCATTTATATGGAGAAATGAAGGTCCTGCCTGATTAAGCTTTGGTGTGATCTAGAGCCTGTTTGTACTGACTGGGCCAACCATCTCTCCACCAAGCACAAGAGAAGGCAACATCCTGACATCACGAAGCAACACAACTTGTAAGAGTAACTTGGAAAGGAAGCATTCACTCATGGATTACTGAAGCTATTTCTGTGGATTACCAAACACAACATCTTGACAGTACATTGATTAATCTATTGATTGATCATACTCTGATCAAATTC
>VWYK01105522.1:0-22652 GCA_013399775.1 Semnornis frantzii | reverse complement strand
TGAACATATTCACATTGGCACCACTTTGATCTGGAGTTTGATCTGCTCTTATTTACAGGATATACTCAAGAATATAACCAAAGAACTCCAAAGAGTTCCAAAGTATTTTGTTCCTGAAAGGACACAGAGCACCCCTGCCCGAACTATTTTTCTCTATGTACCGAGTCCATCTAAGTTGTTTGGAGATTCTCCTACCCCTCTACTCTGCCCTGGTTAGACCTCATCTTGAGCACTGCCTTCAGCTTTGGGTTCCCCAGTTTCAGAGGGCCAGAGATCTGCTGGAGAAGGGCTACAAGGATGCTGAGGGGATTGGAGCACTGCCTGATCAGGAGAGGCTGAGGGACCTGGGACTGCTTAGTCTGGAGAGAAGTCTGAGAGAGGATTTAATCAATGCTTATCAATATCTGAGGGCTGGAGATCAGGAGAGTGGGGACAGGTTCTGCTCACTGCTGGCTGGGATAGCACAAGGAGCAACGAATGGAAGCTGCAGCACAGGAGGTTCCAGCTCAACACAAGGGGGAACTTCTTGACTGAAAGGGTCCCAGAGCCCTGGCACAGGCTACCCAGAGAGGTTGTGGAGTCTCCTTGTCTGGAGCCTTCCAAGGCCTGTCTGGATGTGTTCCTGTGCGACCTGAGCTAGACTGTCTGGTCCTCCTCTGGCAGAGGGGTTGGACTGGATGATCTCTTTGGTTCCCTTCCAACCCCTGACACCCTGTGAGCCTGTGAGATATGTGAGAGCAGGAACCTACAGTTGTAATGGAGGTAACCCAGCACCACAGAACTAAATGCATTAGTCCTCTGGTAGGGCCACTCTTGCAGTAAAACAAGCACTGTCCTCCTCAAAATGAGACTTGTAATCAGGGAAAGAGGAGGGGGAAAATGGCACGTCTAACCTTCAGGGGGAACTGAGTACCTCTAACCTGCAGGGGGAACTGAGCACCTCTATCCTGCAGAGGGAACTGAGCACCTCTAACCTGCAGAGGGAACTGGGCACCTCTATCCTGCAGAGGGAACTGAGCACTTCTGTCCTGCAGAGGGAACTGAGCACCTCTATCCTGCAGAGGGATCTGAGCACCTCTATCCTGCAGAGGGAACTGAGCACCTCTATCCTGCAGAGGGAACTGGGCGCCTCTATCCTGCAGAGGGAACTGAGCACCTCTATCCTGCAGAGGGAACTGAGCACCTCTAACCTGCAGAGGGAACTGAGCACCTCTATCCTGCAGAGAGAACTGGACAACTCTAACCTGCAGAGGGAAGTGGGCACTTCTAATCTGCAAAGATCAGGTGCAAAATACCTGCATGGGGAACATGCACCAAAGGAAGAGGCACTGGGTGAGCAGTGCTGAACACACAGCACTCAGGGTTCTGCATGAGCAGTACTGAACACACAGCACTCAGGGCTCTGCTTGAGCAATGCTGAACACACAGCACTCAGGGCTCTGGATGAGGAGTGCTGAACACACAGCACTCAGCTCCTTAGCCCTAGTGCAAGAGGTTGCAGGGGTTGGACACATCTGGAGTGTGGATGCATGAACAGATAACAAATTAAACCCAAGAACTTTGTGTTTAGGCCCAGAGGAGGAAGCTGGACAACAAACACAGCCGTGGTAATTCGAGGTACAAGCCAGTGACAGGAACTGCAATGCTCTGCACTGTCCTGGCAGGAAATTGCTTCATTAAGGCGCAGGTCGCTGAGCTGTTACCACTATTATGACTGGTGGGGGTAATTTGGAATAATTTTCAAGATGGGTATTATTTGTGTCATGTCAGTCAGCATTTATCCTGCAGGTCAAAACTCAGCACTCATTTAAAAGACATTTCAAAGCATTACCTGCTCAGGCATCTGGAAGTGCTTAGGCATGTGAACCTGTTTGCTATTTATGCTGCTTAACTATTCCTGTGTTAGAGTGGGGCGGAAAGTTGGGTGATAGCAAATAAAGCAGTAAAGTGTAAGGCCCAGCACCTTTCCCAAGGCTATGTGATGTTAAAAGTCCAGTTGACAGCTTTGTTTGGTCTTGACTTCTCTTCATCTCATGTCTTGAGAGTCCCAGGGAGCAAGTAACAGGGCAAGGGAAGAAAATCAAAGAGTAGCTATGACTTCAGATGACCGAAGAATGAACACTGCCAAAGTCTGATGGATAACAGGAGCATCCAGAAGGGAATCCTCGAGGGACAAGACCTTAATGAAGGGTGCCTCAGCTGAGCACACTGAGCGGATGGGATCTAGTGAGGAATGATCTCGTGCCAGGAGCCATTAAGCCCAAAGAAAGCCCACGAGAACTGTGATGAAGGGCTGCAAGAATGCTTTGTGAGCACTGCTGAATTGCCAAAGAGAGGTTACGAGACTGCAAGCCATAGCAGAGGCACATTCGGGGCACATTCTGCCCAATTCTGACTTCAGGTTCAATGTCGTGCGTCAACGGATCATACCTCCATGTGCCACATGGAGGAGGAGGAGGCAGGAGGAAAGAGATAAATTATAGCAGAAGGCAGGCTGTGATGTATATGTGCTCCCAAACACTGCACTCCAGAGCCAGGACTATCACCTCATGGAAACAAAGCACTGACAATCCAAGTTCAGAACTGAGAGGCAAAGCTCTATGCGCTGGAAGGTGCCCACATCGCTGCACCAGGCAGAAAGGGACTGATAGCATTACAGCAAAAGGGAGAACCTCAGCTGAACATACAGGCATGGTGAACGACATGCTTTAGTGAAACTCTGTCCTAGAGAGTGATAAGGAAATCAGCAGGGATGTGCCACTCTGCTACAGGACACTCCATCCCTGGAGGATGCAGGGCAAGGAGGAGTTGAGAGAAGCTGAGCAAACAGAGGCAAGAAAATGCTCTCAGAGGAGCTGGTACAAGTTACCTTAAAAGGAAACAAGAAAAGAGGAGACAAAGGAATTCACTGACTATTACTTGAAGGAAGCTGACAAGGAATTTCTCTTTTCCTTCTTCTATGGTTCCAGAACTATCAGAGCAAGACCAGCCCAGAGGACAGCAAAAGTCACAGATTCATACAGCCTCATCACTGGGACTACCATAAGGAGTCACTGAAACTGAAACCCCAACTAGCTTCAGTAGAAACTGCAACTGAATATCCTGAACTATCCCTCAGGCCCCACACATGCAGGGACTGGAAATTGTTCTGTAGAGCAGTTTTAGAGATGCTGTTGGTGGACCCGCAGCCTGCAAAGGCTTAGTGCCTTCATGTCAAGTATCTTCCCTTTGGAGAAAGGGTAATGTGCTAGAGACAAACTCACAACTTTTCTTCCTGTTGCCCCAGCAGCAGAACGAGTGCCCACGGCAGGGGCAAGGGCAGGCAGCAGATGTGGCAATGCTCCCTGCTAGACTCCAGCATCGCCTCGGTGACAGGCATTCAGCCACGCAGCAACGTGAGGACAGACACCTGCCAAGTCCCAAAGCCAGCCAATTCCTGAGTCAGTGGCAGGAAAAACAAACAAATACAACAACGACTTGCCCCAACAGCAACTTGGGGCAGGAGTCCTGGCTTGTCTGGAGTATCAATAAGTTGTTCTTCGGAAGAGCGAGAGGTTTATCTGTTCCGAGAACGCCCACACAAATATTCAGGGCCACATATTTCTTCTTAGCCTTGGAGTTATTTTAAAGCTTCACCTTGTCACCATCCCTAGGCACACAGCCCATGCCAGTGCTTCCCTGCCCATGACAATGTGCCCATGGGATCTTCCAGCCAAGGTGCCAGTCAGCCCACATCCAGATCATTTCTAGTCTGTGAATGGTGCAAGATGCAGCCACAGCCCAGGAAGTCTTGTGCCAGCCTGACCTCCCCATCGTGACACCAAGCTAAAAAACTTTCCATTTCCACTCTTTAATGCCAATTAACATAATTCGAATTTCTAACACAGAGGTCTCTGTTTTCTTGGTCTGCACCCCTCAAGCACTCCACAAGATAGTTGGTCACCATTTTGTTTTCAGTTCTTTTGCTCTCGCTCTGCCAAGGCTTATACTTATATTCTAATTTTCCTTTGAATCCCCTCTCATAATTGCCATTGTTATCTAATTCTTTTTCAAGAGAAAGAAATGCCCCTTGGTCTTTAAATCAGCTCAGTTGTGTGACCCGACTTTAAACACCTTCAGCTGAAAGCCATTAGCAATTATTCAATTACCTTTGCTGTAAAATGGCTTAAATTACTCAACTATAGCCCATTATTTGAAGAAAAAATATTAATTAAGCCTTCAAGGTTAAAGGACTTATATTTACACCTTAGAGGTATTTAACAGTATTTTGACTCTAAATTTTTCCAGCAGCTTCAAGCAGAGGCCTCATACAGAGCACAACTTTCCCACACATAAATTCTATATTCATCCAAGATCATAGAATCGTAGAATCATAGAATGGTAAGGTTGGAAGGGACCTCAAAGATCAGGCAGTTCCAACCCCCTGCCATAGGCAGGGACGCCTCCCACTAGTGCAGGTCACTCAAGGCCTCGTCCAACCTGGCCTTGAACACCTCCAGGGAGGGAGCAGCCAGAGAGATGATGCCAAATCTGCCACATCCATGGACCTGAGATGACGCTGAGTCCAGTGGCACGCTTATGACTGTGGCTGAGCTGTCTGCTACAGAGCACAAAACCCCAGGACCATGCCATGTGCCCTACCATGGATCTGCATCCCCTCCACCATACCTAACTCTTCAGCTCTGCTGTGCAGTGAAAGCCTCATCTTAACCACTACATGTTTTACCCTGATGCTGTTGGCAGCATAGTTTGCTCTGATGGAGGAGGAGAAAGAAATAAAATAAAATAAAAGGGAAAAAAATTAAAAAAATAAACCAAAACAAAACAAGGAGAAGAGAATCAAAGGAATGGTTTGGTGCTGATGCTGACAAGAGCACCATTTCTGCATCCACCCATTCTCCCTGCTCTCTTTTGGCAGTAAACAGGGCTCAATTTTTCTCCCCTTCTGCTCTGGATTTGACTTCTCTTCAAAGCCTGGGATGTTGAAATGCTCAGGTCCCAGCCATCAGAATCATCAGTAGTACACAGCACATCCATCTGGCACCACTCAGAAGAAGGAGTGTCCGCAATTTTAATGTCATCAGTTGGATTTCAGGAAGGCGCTTTTTAATACCCCTAAGAAACTGAGCTGCATGTCACCTCTATCAGCCACAGGAACAGATAGCAACATTTGCCATAGAGGGAGCATTCCCTAAGAGCTCAGAGACAGACAGTCCCTCCTGGGAGAGGGTGCATTTCCCCAGCTACCTACATGCAGGCAAAAGCCTGTGAGGTTTGGCAACAGGAGGAGCTGACAAAAGCCCACAGCCAGGCACCACTGTAACTATACATTCCAGCTTCTTAATGTTGCAAGGCAAAAGTGAGCAACCTCTCCTACTTGGGTATGAGAGGTCATGGGCTCACCTGGAGACCACAGCTTCACCATTCAGGGGCATCTGGGGCTGCATGGAGCTGCTCAGGGCAGGCAGGAGGCAACATGGGGTGGATATAGGGCAGGGGTGGATATAGGACAGGGGACAATTCCATATGTGACCTTTTGGGCCACGAACAAGAAGAGGTGCTCCAAAGCCATGCTACTTAGGAATTTCCCCCCGTATCTGTCTCTAGTGCAGTATGAAGGCAGAAACACTCAGTGCCCTGATATGGGGTTGGTGTTAGACCTCTTCTGAAACAGATGAGGTGGGATTTGGGGCTCTGCAGCCTGGAGAAGGCTGCCAGGAGACCTTACAGTAGCCTTCCAGTATTCGAAGGCTACAGGAAGGCTGGAGAGGGACTATTGACAAGGTCTGGGAATGACAGGACAAGGGGCAATGGGTTTGAAGTGGCAGAGGGGAGATTGAAAGTGGATGTTAGGAGGAAGGTGTTTGCAGTGAGGGTGGTGAGGCACTGGCACAGGTTGCCCAGGGAGGTTGTGGAGCACAGAATCACCTAAGGTCTCTTGGTGAGACCATCTCTGAGGTCTCTTCCAACCTTACCATTCTATGATTACTGATGCCACCAGTGATGCCACTACAGAGAAACACTTAGCTCACAAGTATCTAATTCAAACACCAGGCCAAATTCAGATGGGGCTTCAAAGCAGCACAGATGGAAAGACACTAAAGTCTTCAGAAAGAGGGAACAAAAGTTTGCAATGCTCAAACCTCCCCCCAAAACCCTTCCACCAGTCCATCTCAGCTATTTTCTTAGCAGCAGTGGCTGCTGCAGAGGGGGTTAGCTGGAATCCCTGCCCCACAGTGCTGCTTTGGCAGCTTTACGATGTTTTACATCATTTGTGCAAAGAGCACCAGAGCTATAAAATTTGTAGTTTTCCTAAACCCCCAGAATCTATTTAATCAAAACAGTTTGCAGGGGCATTATGCAAGTGCATGGCTGCTGCTCCTGCCGCCGCTGGAGGAGGAATTTGCTGACAAGCCAAGATTAAACCTTCAGTTCCTTCTGCTCCCCCCAGTCATTATGTGCTGTTAAGATGAAATTTCAAGTTAATTAATTCAATCTCAGGAGAGGCAAATGAGAGCAGGATTTCTCTAACATGGCACAGCTATGGAAGGGAAAGGCAGAGGGTTTGCTGCTGTGTGGAGTGCAGTTCAGGTTCTTTGAAACTCCCTTCTCATCTTCCACTACACATGGGGTAGCCTTGTTGGAAAGCATTTCGCTCAAAATTAATTTTGCAGCCTTTAAGTGGATTTGCACGACCAAACTCACTGGTGTCTGAGGTACTTTTTGTCATGCATTTTGTTTTTGTTTTTTTTTTTTTCCTAGGAACTGCCTGTATTCACAGCCTGTAGCTTGGCACGAACACCAGGAGCTGCACCTCACCTCCTTCCAAGCCAGAACCTGGTAGGCAGGCAATACAGCTCCATAAAACACAATTAACCTTTTCATTAAACAACAGCTCCCTGAGTGAAAACCAGGCCATATTGAAAGGAATGAGGCTGCTTTATGTTAACAGCATGTCCCAAACCTTAAAATAAAATATTTGTGCTTGCATAAATAGTTGGAAAGGTAAAAGTGTCATAACACTGGGTGTTTGTTATTGGAGCCGGAGCTTGCCTCCTGCCTGCAACAAAATGTCATAACAAAACCCGCATTGGGTGTGCTGCCTTTACTCCTTGCTGCACTGTTTAGAAGCCAGAGACAATCCTGAGCTATAAACGGATTGCCTGGTGGCTCACACACAGGTTTCTGTCAAAGCAGAGCTTACTTTAGCATGCCACGGACCCAGAGTCGTCTCGGCAATGCTGGGTCCCAGTGTGCCATGGAGCTGAGACCATCAGGAGGTCCAAGGCATGGATCTAGCAGCTCTGTAGAGTTTTGCATCATCTGAAATGATGCTGAGTCTGTGGCATACCTGGAACTGTATCATGGCTTGGCACCTGGACCAACATCATCTCAGTTCTGTGGCATGCCTGAAACCAGTATCATCAGGTTGTGGAAATCTAGCAGAGCCCAGAGGTCTACGGCATGGTCAAATCACCATTGTCTTGGCTCTGTGGCATGCTTGTGGTGTAAGCTTTTCACTACTTGAGACAGTGCTGAGTCTGTGGCATGGGCTAGGGATCATGGATAGGCTACCAGCTGCAGAGCACCCTGCTGCTCCCCGAAACCTGCCCAGAAACACCATCCTCAAGATAAAGTTGACTGCAGAGCAGCATGCCCCCAAATCTGCTTTTTGCAGCAAGAGTCTTCAGTCCCTGTGAAAGCCAAGAGAGGCTCTCCAACCCACCCCTGCCCAGGGCAGCCTGCATAGAGACTTTTATCACACTTGGCCAACAGCAGCAGCTTCCCAGCTGTTCACAGCACCAGAGGAGCCAGGGCTGGGAGCCCTGAGTCTCATTGCAGATCCTCCCCTGCAGCAGGGCCCACCTGCTACAGCAGGAGAGCTTGGCAGCATTTCAGTCTTGAAGTCTATTGATCCCATGGCGGGAAGAGGTTTCAGCATGAAGGGACTAATATAACTCAGGTGTGCTGCAGAGTGGGGAGTGGGATCTGTGGGGTCTTTGTGGAAGGTCGACGTGTCCCCACACCTGCAAAGAAGAGGAGTTGGGCAGTGATGGAGCACGAGGTGGATCAACTTTGAGGTACATCTGTTCCAGTGGTCGCTCCAAGGCAAGGATCATTCCCAGCAGTTCACCGCCACCCACTTGCCTCTACTGCTAGCATGCAGCTCCTGGGCTCCTCCGTTCCTGTGCCACACACTTGGTGCTTGTCTCCACCTTGGTTTCTAAGCCTTGAACTGTGCTAGCCATTCAGAGATATGGTGCTAAGGGACAGACATGTTTTAGACTCAGAAGAGCGTAGTTATGCTGTGACTGGATATTAAAGGTCTTTTCCAACCAAAACAACTCTGTGATTCTAAAGCCTGGATAAGAAGCAAAGGAAGATTTTGTGCTATATAATGAAGGCAGGAAACCCCAGTATGGACTCTGACACAGTGCGACTGGGCAGAGGGCAGGTCAGTCACATCTACATCTAGGAAGCAGTTTGGCATCCTTTCTCCCTAAAAATGCCTTAAGTAACCTACAACTTATGACCTGCTTTGCCAACACAGATAGATACCCGTCGCCATCTCGTGTGAGCTGAATTGGAGCGAGCTTGGAGAGCAGCTGGCATTTCCTGTGAGCCTCAAAGCACGGACAGCCTGCACAGCCATTCCCTACCAGGCAGCAGAACCTCTCCTTAGGGCTGTGCCTGACCGACACATGTCTGCAGCTGTGAGCAGCCAGGAATTCATATCTAGCAGAAAGCAGCATGATTCCCCCAGAACAGCTGCAGGAATGCTTAACTTCAATTAAAGAAGCATCACCAGACTAGCTAGGTGCTTATTTATAAATGAAAACCTGGAGGCTGCAGCCAGACCTGCTTATCCCAGCCCCCCACAAAGCTTGGGCAGAGGACTTGCATACTTTTCATGGAGACAGGGCTGGAAGATGGATTGGAGGATCGGTGTTGTAGGCTGTACTGCCCTCCCCACAGCTTCTGGGGTCACCGAAGAGGTGGTTGATGATTAGGAGGCATCCAAAGGTTAGGGGACCTTTCCCTGGAGAAATGAGCCTGTAGCAGAAGCCACTGAGTTGCCCAGAGGGCAGCGCTGTGCGTGGGGCCAATGTCTTTACATGAGCAGTCCCATGGAGAAGGAGGTCCTCCCTGAGCTGAGGCATCTCTCCATCACCCACCAGAGAGCCTCTCTCCCATGCAAGGAGGCCACCCTTGGACTGCTACCAAAACTGTCCCCTCTCCCACTCCTACTGACTCAACACCCCACTCTGCCACAGCAGCCCCCTATCTACTCAAGTTTGCAGATACTTTCCCACGTTTTTCCTCACTGGTGCCCTTGGCATATATGTGCAGAAGCAGATGTCTGTCTGGAGGCTCTTAAATTCACACAAAAGCCCCTTAAGTGGGCCAGTTTCCAGAACCCGTGCCCACTCAGCAATCTGCTCAAGCTCCCCTGGAGGCATCAACAGTGAGTAGCAAGGATCCACAGTGGAAGAAGACCCCACAGCTGCAATCCCTCCCTTCAGGAAGGATGTGTGGTCTGCAGCTGCCCCATGCAGACCCATTTGGTGGCCCTTGGCTCATGTGGGGCTGGGGGCCAGCTGCATGCTCATCTTTGGACAGATTGAAGGCAGGCAGGGCTGGAGACAGGACAGCAAGCAGAGCATAGCTGTGAGGCATCAAGGGAACAAACAGAAGTTTGTGTCACCCTCAGGAATTCAGGGTCACATTGTTCCCACCAGGAAAGGCCTCCACAGCTGTCCTCCCGTGGGGCTTCCCTGGCCCCGCAAACCTGCCTCACTACAGCAGTGCTTCAAAGGGCTTCGCTGCTCAGAGCCTGCCTGGCAAAGAGCAGAGGTGCTGGGAGACAGCCTAGGATCCAGGTCTTTCTGAGATGCCCCTGGGGGACAGAGGGAACTCCAGATGCATGGGAACTCTGACAACTGGAGGACTTTCCTGTTTACTGAACCTCTCCGCAGCATCACCTGGTGCCTTCAGGTTCAGTCAGTGCAGGTCTTCTGGCACAGGATCCGGGAGAGTCGGGGGGGGGAGGGGGGGGGAGGGAGCCCCAGGGCAAACACAGGCACAGGTGGGCAGCACAGGTGGGGCTGGGGGGTGCCAGCAGTTCCAGTGGGCAGAGAGCCATCGCCGCTATTGTACTGGAATCAAACCCTCTTCTGCAAAGCACATTGGCTCCAGCAAGCTGGCACCCTCGGATGGAAAAATGTCTTTGGAAGCTCTCCAGCCACCACTGCTCGAGAGAGTCACTGATAGCCCTGCCACAAGCCAGATACCCTGGGCTCATCCTTCTTCCTCCCCACTGGGAAGGGACGCTCCAGGCCTTACCATCTCCCAGTCCAGCCTTTCAGTGCCTTCCATTTCTCAAAAGAAATTCCTGCGCAGCCAGAAGATTTTACCACTTTGTTCTCAGAATATCATAATATTTTCTTTTTTAATTAAATTGCATTCCCCATCTGCCTCGCACGCATGGTTTGAGTAGTCTCTTCTTGCCAAACATAAGGTCAACAGCCATGCTACTAACTTTTTATAAAAGCACAGTAATGCTAAAACACTTTTTTTTTTTATCTAAAACCGATGTCTGCTCACAATTTTGACCGCACCCAGGCTAGGGCTATGTGACTTCACTGCTCCAGATTCCCATCAAGAGCCTTTTAACATTTGGCTGCATACATTGTCCTGCTTTCTTCATTAGCAAACCCGAGCCTCACAAGAATGATTTACAGTATTTCTGTAACAATGATGAACTTGTGGAGAGGGGTGGTTGTATTTGATTTGAGCTGCAAAGAAATGAGTAGGGCTCTCCCAGACATTAGTTTAAGTGCTCTAGGACTGACTGAAATCAAGGGAATTCAAGAGCAAGAAATGAAAGCTAGAGCACTAATAAGGGAGGTTGAAGGGGAGACAGATAGGAAAAGCAAATCCCAACCTGCAGCATACAGACCAAATAAAGAAAATCTACACAACTGGCCTAAAAGATGAGCCACGTAAATCCAGACAGAGCAGGGCTTCTGTGGCAGATGCACTAAAATAAAACACTCACTATGCTTCTTGTCCACAATTTCCAGCCTTTTCCAAGGGAGGTGACAACCTCCAGCTCTCTCCTTTCACAGAGCTGAAGCACACGGGTTAATAATTCATACCAACTTCCATCTATATCCTGCAGTATGGGAAGGATGGGGAAGGCTCCTGGGCAACTTACTGGCTGGTATAAAGCAGTAATTGATAGAAGACATGAGCAGGCACTGGTCAGAACACTACGTAGGTCCAGAAACTGTTTGATTCACAGAAGAAGGATTTGAGGCAAGAGCTTACCCATTCCCAGTGCTTTCCTTCCCCAACCCAAAGGTGAAGACTGCAGTCAACTACAGATGTGGACTAAGCTCTGCAAGGCCAGATCAAGATAAGCACCAAGGAGAATTCCTGCAAGTATCAACTCATCTTCTTCAAAGTTTTTCAGGCCCCAGCTGCAAGCTGGTTTGTTCCGAGAACAAATTGTTGCACAACTACTTGGAATCAGCCTCACAGAATTTCAAGCTAAGCATCTTTGAAAAAAAAAAAATCAGTGATAAATAATATCATGTGAGAACACAGGATGAGGCCTCAGCCTCCCCGAAAGGTGAGGTGTGCAAGATGTCTTCTATCAATTACGGCTTTATACCAGCCAGTAAGTTGCCCAGGAGCCTTCCTCATGGTCTCGTACAGTGTCACAGAACTATAGAACCATAGAATGGTAAGGTTGGAAGGGACTTCAAGGATCATCTAGTTCCAACCCCCTGCCATAGTCAGGGACAATTCCCACTAGTAGAGGTCACTCAAGGCTTTGTCCAACCTCCCTGGGCAACCTGTGCCAGTGCCTCACCACCCTCACTGCAAACAACTTCCTCCTAACATCCACTCTAAATCTCCTCTCTGAGAGTTTAAACCCATTGCCGCTTGTCCTGTCATTACAAGACCTTGTCAACAGTCCCTCCACAGACTTCCTGGAGCCCCCTTCAGATACTGGAAGGCTACTCTTCCAGGTCTCCTGGAAGCCTTCTCTTCTCCAGGTTGCAGAGCCCCAACTCTCTCAGCCTGTCCTCACAGCAGAGCTGCTGCAGCCCTCTCAGCATCTTTGTGGCCTCCTCTGGACCCGCTCCAACACTTCCATGTCCTTCCTGTGCTGGGGGCTCCAGAACTGCACACAGGACAGCAGGTGGGGTCTGAGAAGAGCAGAGCAAAGGGGCAGAATCCCCTCCCTTGCTCTGCTGCCCACACTGCTCTTGCTGCAGCCCAGCACTCAGTTGGCTGTCTGGGCTGCATGCACACACTGTCCTTCTTCCTCTGTGCAACTCATAACAACCTTCCTTCACCAAGACAAACACACCAAAGGACAAATAACCTCTCTCTGTTAACAGAGGGTTGACTGGCCCAGGAATTTGGGGTGGGCTTAAAGGATACCCAGAAAAAAAAAAGAAAAAATCCTGTCAATATTAACTCCTGGCCTTGCCAAGAAGAGCTCAGTCACATCTCGAGTACCTAAAGTCCTTTTCTCAAGCTGTCTATAATACACTTTCCTTGTGCAGCTGGTGGCACTCTGGTGTCAGCATCAGAAATGCTGAAGCCCTCCCAAGTGCCCACCACCTCCCACTCCCACAGGCATGACTCTTCCTGGGTAACAGGAGAGATGAATGGAGATGTGTCTCTTCTCCTACTGTCCCACTCACTGTTGTCCACTGGCATCATCTGAAAATGTGTATTTGGAGAGCCATGAGGCTGTGAAATCAGCTGGCGAAACACTCTCACAGGTTATTCTCTTGTTTTTCCTTCTGTTTTTCCCTACAGACTTGGGGGGAAAAAAAAAAAAAATTCCCTCCAACTTTCTCAGTCTTTTAAGGTGAACCAACAAGCATCAAACCTCTTCCTGAAAAACAGCCCTCTCCTTGTCTTCCATTCCTCATGGGGAAGGGTATAGAGAGAGGAGGAGGTACAGATAGAACAAGAGAGGATCATTGGGAGCAAAGGGCCAGCAAAAAGGACAGTGTGAGAAGGCAAGAAAATAAATAGAACACATAGAATCATAGAATGGTAAGTTTGGAAGGGACCTCAAAGATCACCTAGTTCTAACCCCCTGCCATAGGCAGGGACAGCTCCCTCTAGTACAGATCACTCAAGGCCTCATCCAACCTTATCCTGAACACCTCCAGGGAGGTTGTGGAGCACAGAAGCACCCAACATGATCAAAGACCACTTTGGGTGATCCTGTGCTCCACAACCTCCCTGGGCAATCTGTGCCAGTGTCTCACCACCCTCACTCCAAAGAACTTCCTCTTAACATCCAGTTTCTATCTCCCCTCTGCCACTTCAAACCCATTGCCCCTTGTCCTGTCATTGCAAGACCTTGTCAATAGTCCCTCCACAGCCTTCCTGGAGCCCCCTTCAAAAACTGGAAGGCTACTCCAAGGTCTCCTGGAAGCCTTCTCTTCTCCAGGTTGCAGTCCCAACTTTCTCAGTCTGTCTTCGGAGCAGAGCTGCTGCAGCCCTCTCAGCATCTTCATGGCCTCCTCTGGACCTGCTCCAACACTTCCATGTCCTTCCTCTGCTGGGGGCTCCAGAACTGCACACAGAACTGCAGGTGGGGTCTGAGGAGAGCAGAGCAAAGGGACAGAATCACGTCCCTTGCCCTGCTGGCCACACTTCTGTTAATGCATATACATTATACGTAGGTATAACATGCCTCACTTCCTCACTAGACAGATCAGCAGGGTCACAGGTGTCACAAGGAGTAAGCCCAGCAACCTCAACAAAGGACCATCCAGGTTGTGTTAAAACAAAAGACTTTACCCTGGAGTCCCTCACCATCTTGGGCTTGGCACTGTCCTGGGTTGGCTAGAGGAGGTGTTGCTGCCTGCAGAGTGGAGCACAGAGCAGATGCCTATGGTAGCAGGGAGCCAGCAAGTTCAGGCATCTCAGGTGCTCACAGCAGGCCCTTGAGCTGGAGCTTGGCATCCCAGTCAACACAGCTAGGCTTGGCCCAGAGGTGGGCAGGCAGCAGAGGACTGTGCAGGGCGACTAAGCTTTCAGTAGATGTGCAAGAGAAGTGATTGGCAGGCAAGACTGCAGCGGAATTAGTAGCCCCAAAAGCCTTTCTTTGTCTTTTGCTGTTTGATACATTTGAAGAAAATGAAGTGAGGCCTTCTCTTCTAGGATCAAGCTATGGGAGCTCTCTGGAGCAACAGAGCATCATCTCCCTGAAAATGCTTTGTCGTTCATCAGGGGAATCAAAGACACAACAGGGCTGCGTGGTCCACAGCCCCTCTCTGCTCAGTGTCCACATGAGGCTGGGGGCTACATCTGGGGAAGAGCATCCACCTGCATTGGATTACTCTTTAGCATGTCGACCCCATTCTGGCTCTCCTGCTCAGTGTTTGAAGTTCCTCTGCAGAATCAAACCAAGCAATGCCCATACCTGGGCTGAAAAATATATGTCCCAGGGGCACTCCCTCAGCCATCCTGGTTTTCATTAACCAAGCTTCTCCACTGTCCTTTTTTCACACCCATTAAACAGCACCAAAGGGAGCTGGCAATACATTTTCCTTTGCCCTTTTCTTTTGTGCTCCTCCTTGATGAATGGCAAAAGCAGATGCACAGCTGTCTTTGAAGGCTCTGGCAGATGAGCATGTTGAATCAATGATGGATTGGACCAAATGAATCACAGTGTGGGAGAAAGCGCAAGGCAATGATTTCTAAGTGGCCTTCACATCTTTACACTTCAGAACTTGCTTTAAAAGCCTGGTTTCTTCTTTTTATCTGGTTCCAGTTTCTGCAGTGCCTTTGCATATGTTGAGGGAGGTAGGGAGGAAGAAGGGGAACCTTTACATATAAACAGAAGATTCCACTTCTCCATCAGACAGTAATGAAGCATTGTCATTAAGGGAGTTCAAATAGCTGAGAAACCACTTCAAGGCCATGCAAAACAACTGGGTAGCATCAGAAAGAACAGCAGTTGGCAAACTGAGCAGCAGAGTTTAAAACTCCACTACAGCAAACTAGGAAAAACAACCCCCACAGCTGGTTCGGTGGCCTGCCTTCCCTCACTGGGACCTAAGAGCTGCTTCAGAAAGCAGCTTTAATAAAACAACGTTTTTAGGATAGGATGAATTGCCAGAGATGACTGGAGATGTAACTGCTGCTGCTCATTCCCAACCAAAATTCTGCTCACTGAGCCACATCCCGCGCGTCCCCATCCGCGGCAAGAGGGAGGTCTGCAATGCCCGCTCAGAGCACACAGGCATTTCCATCTTGGCTGTTCTTGGACCCTCCCTGGGGCTGGCAACATGACTGTGTGCATCATGTGCTTGTTCTTCTCCCCACAGATACACCAGGGAGGATATAAGAAATCAAAGCCACCAATTCCGTGGTGGTCTTGGAAGAGTGGTGCTGCCTTTCTGGGCATAGAAGAGTCAACATTTGTGGAAAAAGGAAACTGCCTCTTTGGGCTGACAGTGGACTTGAGAGAGAGGAACATGCAAACACACACACATTCAGCCTGGGACATCTGAACAAAGCCCAGAAAAACCATGCTCCAGGCTGGGTACTGAGGCTTATGGCTAAGCAACAAGCCACACACATCCACCCCCAGGTCTCTACCATGCAATTCTGGAAAGGCATTTTGTGCTCAGATACCATGACCATGAGGGGCACACTGGTGGCTGATCTCTGTCCAGGCCCAGGTCTCCCCATGCATAAGCCTCTTTGGGACCTGCTTTGTTAGGGCCCAGGATGACACCGCATGTGGAAATACAAGTGGGAACTTGTTCAGGGCACAGAATTTGCAAAGCCTGTTCACCCAACTGGTGAGCCAAGGACAGCTTGGTTTGACTGTCCTCGTTCTGCATACTCCATGCGAAGGGCCGTGGCTGCTGCGATTGCATGGGCAGGCTGGGGCAGCAGTGTCAGTGCTGGATGGTTCCTACTAGGATGGCTCCACAGAAAGGCTTGTGGCTGGCACAGATGAGAGAAAGATAAACCGGAAGCTGCTCCCAAGACCCTTGGGGTGCAGTCTCAGCAGAAAGCAGAGAAATACCTACCCGAGGCACACAAAGATCTTATTCCTTCAGCAATATCTTCCTAGTGCCATCGCTCCTCACTGAGCTGCATTTGCGGAGAAGCTGCCCAGCAGCACTGTGCACTCCCTTGGCTGCCTCAGCTGTGGTACCAGCAATGGGCAAATCCTTCTGCTCCAGAGATAAAAGACTTGCATGCATAAACTCTTCTGGTAGCCACAGACTCGCCCCAAGCAAGCTGCTGACCCCAGCAAACACCAACTACTGGTGCCACAAGAAGGAACAGATCAAGCACCAGCTTCCTAATAAATGCTCAAAACCTCCCTGGCCTGGCAAATGGGGCTCTGGGAAGTGTCGACTGCTGTCTACACAGGCAGTGATACTTACTTATGAAGAGCTGTGAGGTTTGAAGTATTATTCTGTCCGTGGACGAGGGAAGTAGAGATGAGCTGAAGCACACTTTGCTTCCTCCAGCCTACATCAGGTTTACAGTGAAGCCAGTGGGAAGGGCTGTAGGAGCTGTCTGTGGCCAGAGGACAGTACTCCAGGCTCCACGGGAAGGGAAATGTGTGCGACTGCTGTGCTTAGGACAAAGGGAAGTCTGTCCTGAGTAAGAAAAGCCTGAATAAACAGGTTTTCCCCCAATACCACTTTCAGCTTCATCCTGTCAGAGCTTAAAGATAAAAGAACAAGGAGCTGCTGGATTTGCAGCAGTGGCTTCAGGGACATGTTATTGAGCATTATCAAGCACTGCACTCACACAACTGCAAGGCCAACACAGCCAAATGTCCATGGAGGTTAACTCTGCCTTTGCAGGCCTCTCCAACATCTCAAGAGAAATGAAAGCTCCTCATCTGGAAATCCCTCAATAGCCCCACGGGCACAGAAACCAGTGTCAGGACAAACTGGAGATGTTACAAACTGTACACCCCAGGTGAAGGCCTGTAAAACACTACACCCCCATCCTACAGGAGCATTTACAGCCACCCCTGTCACATCTGTCACTGGTTCTCAGCACTTCGGGATGCACACACTGTAACCCAGCAGGATGCAGCCTCTGCTCAGCAATGCCCCCTGCATCTTCTGGGCTACAGGGAACCACACGCTTTGAAGTTCTGCTCCTGCAACACAAGTGCTGGTCGGTATAAGAGCTCACATACTTATTAGGAGGTGAAGATGATTAATTGCCTCTCCCCCTCCTTTCCCCCTCCCATCAGTGCCGTCTCGCTGACAGTGATTTTCCAGGACCATATGGCACTTCCACATCCCATTAGTAACGCGCCTGCTGCACCCCAGCCGCTCCACAGCAAGGGTCATCTTTCCCTGGGCTGGGGAACATGAAATACCAAAGCTCCAGCCAGGAACTTCAAGGTCAGAAAATTCAGGGAAAGATGTTCTGCGAAAAAGCTAAATCTCTTTTCTGCCATCAATGGTGCCGGTGCCACATGGCACCAGTATCACTGTAGAGGGGCACTGACTTCACCCAGAGAAATCAGTGGTGTCAGTGCCAGACCGTCCCAGCATCTCTGTAGAGGGGCACTGACTTCACCCAGAGAAAGCTCTCCTTTCCAACAGCCCTCGTGAGAGCAGCACTGAGATGCCCCAGTAGGGACTCCACCTCTCTCTGCCCAAGAGAGAGGTTTGTTTCTGTCATTACAGCTACCTGAAAGGAGGCTGCGGAAAGGCTGTTGCTGATCTCTGCTCACAGGTGATAGAGCAAGAGGGAATGGCCTCAAGCTGCCACTGGGTAGGTTTAGACTGGGCATTAGGAACCATTTTTTCCCAGCAAGAGTGGGCAGGCATTCGAACAAGCTGCCCAGGGAAGTGGTGGAGTAACCCACCCTGGAAGTGTTTAAAAGCTGTTTGGATGTGGTGCTTGAGGATATGATTTAAGGGTGAGCTTTGTAGCGTAGGGATAAGGGTTGGGCTTGGTGATCCTGGGAGGCTTTGCCAACTGCAATGTTTCTGTGCCTGCTGGTTTGAGGCTAATTGGAATATTTTAATGAAAAAAAAATAGATTATAGGCTGTGAAAAGCAAACAGTGCTGATGTCTGCTTCACTCATAGGTTTACTGAAATGTATAAGAACAAGGACACAAATATAGATAAGATAGAGGGAGAGTCTCTCTGGGAGCTGCTGTGTCTTCTGGGCTTCTGCTGTGTAACCCAACTAACCACTGCTTCTAACCCACCTTGCCCATCCTCCAAACTCACCTTGCACCTAAGGCAGATCCTGGGGTAAGGTAGAGGGGTGGGGAGAAGGTGGAAGGGTGGTTGAGAACCCCTCTCTGGGGACTCTGATTTCTGGGATAGGGATTGTGTTTCTGTATTCCCTTTAACTTGTCTATCTCTGTAACTATTCCTGTCTATTGTGTCTATCTCCGCTTGTACATTGTGCTAAGCTGTAAATAGAGCTTCAGTCCTTAACTTCCAGCCTGCTGAGTCTGCCACCACATTATGGGGTTTCCTCTGGGGCACACAGAGATATTTTTGCTCTCTGGGACTGACAGTGATTGCGGGGAGCACTACCCTGTGCCCACAGTCCCAGGGAGTAGGGAGCCTGCAGACTTCCTGACCAGACAGGGCATGGTGAGGCACCACCTGCAAAACTACAGCTGTATTAATGGGTAGATCTAGACTAAAATAGCCTCAGGTTGTCCAGGTTGTGGCTTTTAGTTTGGTTGGGGTTTTACTCCATGCAGTTCACCATTTTATGTCTGTGAGCCCCTCTAACAGTGCAGCACTCATACCTACTTAGGGTGGGTGCCTTCACCTAAGCATGGATATTTTAGAGGACACCTGTGAGACCAAATGCACAGCGCTCCCTGCTGTTCTTCACCAGCATCCAAACACACCACAAGGACTTCTCCCAACCTGTTTGCAGCAAAGCAAAGCATCCTTTGCAGCCAGGCACCTGCACAGCAATTACATGTGTGCTTTGGCCCCAGTGAGCAGTGTGTGAGAAAAGCCAAGGCCCCCAGGAGGGCAGGCTGCACTCCAACCACCACCATGGCCCAGTGCAAGAAAACAAACTCAATGGCTAATCTGCTCTGCACAGCCCTCCTTGGCAGGCAGCATGGAAAATGCCAGTGCTCATATAGAGTCTCTAAGGACAGTTTCCATCTCCTAAAGCAAAGCAGGAGGAGCTGCCCCAGAGATTGGGGTGGCTGGGGGCCAGTACTCTCCTCCCAGTTAGCCGGCATCTCCTGGCATTAGAAGGCTGTGACACCCAGGTACAAATCTGGCAGGCACTTGCCCTGCAAGCATTTTGGTCACTTAACCCATCTGTGGTTGTTGTTTCTGCAGGAGACGGAGTCCAGCCGACTAATAAATAAATACAAAAGCCAGGCAGAGAGCAGTTTCCAAATGACATTATTTCACTCAGTCATTCAGTTCTCATCACTGAAGGGAATTATTTTTTCCCTTAACACCTTAAGAAGTTGTTTACCTAAGCCCCATACTCAGTACCCCCTTCCCAGGAGCTGGGCACTATAATGGCCAGAAGGAGCCACCAGCAGTGGCTGCCAACAGCTCTGAGACCCAAAGCAGCTCACAGCTTCTCTGCTACCCCAGCAAGACCTTCAAAGCCTGGGGACTGTGGTGCCGACACTGCCCTGTGAACCTGAGCTGGGACCTGCATTGGGATTTATGTCCCATGGTCACCAGAAGAGCCTGTGGCTTCCTGCTCTGGTGGACAAGAATGTGCCAGGCACCTGGCAATGAGACAAGGTCCTTCTGCTGCAATCTTCCTAGTTTCTTCATGACAGAGGCTTGGAAAACCTTCCCTCAAAGACCTTCAGACCCATGTAAGGGGAAAAGAAAAGAGAGGAGAGTGAGGGAAGTTAGATTTCTGCTGAAGTGCAGAAGATAGCTGAACCACAGTGCCCACAGCACACAGACCTTCCCCAGCCCCATCAACATGCCAGTGAACCTTGCTGCTGTCTCTCTAATGTATTCCATCTGGAGCATGCACCTCCAAAACATTACTTAAAATGGGAATAAATCCTTCAGGAGACCTCTGCATGACAGATACCACTTGATTGAATTGCCAAGCCAGAACTTTTATTTTAAGGAAAAAGCCACAATTAACCTATTGCCGCTTTGCAGCAGGGGGAAGCAATAAACTGTGTATGTCTGCTTCCCAGCCAAGTCCAAAAGGTTTACACACGAGCCCCTCTCAGCAAATCTCCTCCACGAGTTCTTTTGATACCTTGTGGATTTGTTAAACATTTATAACATGAAAGTGAGAATATTATACACACTGCCCAGGCATAAATCACAGGTCTGAGCCTCTGTGTACACTGGCAATGGAAAGGAGACCTGGAAGGAGTAGCAGGGTTCTAGGCTGCAAGGTGAATAACTGGAGAGATTGCCTTCAGTGCCCCCATGCAGCACTAAACACACACCAAGGCATGATGAGAAGCTGGTTCTTCCCCAGCCCCTCCAGTGTTTGAAGTTTTACACTTGGGGAAAGAAGAATGAACAGTCACTGTCAGACATCGGTGAGGTGAGCCTACAGGACATTTAAGAAGTGGAAAAACATCTGTTTGGTTCAGATAGAAACCAGATGGAGGGTGGGGGGAGGTGGAGGCTGGAGAAATGGTCGAGTGAAAACAGAAACGCAGTCAGAAAGAGGGCTGCAGGAGAAGAGAGATGCTTCCAGGAGGTAGAAGCATCACCCCTCCAAAACTTGCACATCCTTCTTAGGGCAAATGGCAGAGCAGGGCTCTTGCTGGCAGGATGAGGGGATGGGGGCCACTCCAGGTGGCTGATTTTGGGAACTCAGTTGCTGCCTGGCTATCTGGGGGCACCATGTGGTCATCGATGCACCTAACCAAAAATCTCACTTTTGGAAGTAGGCTGGACAAGGCCTCATTTCCAGCCATCGAAGACTGACAAACCTCCCTGGGGGTCTCCAGCCCTCCCCTCCAAAATGCCCTGAGCTAGAGATGCTTTAGAAAGTACACCAGGTACTTTCTGCTGCAAATGTCAGATTCTTTTGAGGTCACTTGGCACTATTTCCCAGCCCTCTTTATCCTCACATTCACCACAACAATCAAGCATTTCTCTTCTACCATAGCACAGCTTATTCTGGGGCTTCCAGTAACATCTGTGTGGAACTTCTATGCATGTAGTGTGGGCAGCAAACAAAAGTGATGCCTGGCAGACTGTGCAGAACAGAACATCTCAAAGAATACGGCACAAGGCCACAGTGAGGGCACAGAGACATTTTGGGAGATGGCTGTAATGCTTTCAGGCAGATAACAGCAAGTAATTTCTGCAAGAGGGCTGGAAATCCCCCACGGCTCAGCCCCCAGGACGCTGAGGAGAAACATCATTGATTGCATCACCAGGGACATGTTGGATTTGCAATGCAGGTAGCCAGGTTGGTAAGATCACTACAACAGGACAACGAGGTGCACTGCAAAAGTCACTCCCAATCTAACACCTCCATTTCCTCTTAGTTCTGTGTCTGACTTTGTTCTCAGATTCCACTTTGGCTGGCAGAGATGATACCAAAAAAAAGAAAAGAATCAAAAAACAAACAAACAAACAAAAAACCAACCCAACTATTTAAGCCGTGAAAGACCTGTCCAATAGTATCAAATGCTGGAACTGTTGAGCAGTTTCCACACTACAGAATATTTTCCCATAGGAAATTAAAAAAAAAAAAAATCATCACAATAAACTGCCTATCAGGAAATGTTTTGCTCTGAGGCCATTTTGAAAAAATTGTTAATTTTAATTCTCAATTCTGTACAATCAACACACACAAATTCTTTTATGTGGTTGGTAAAAAAGAGTGAGTGCCAGGAGGCTGGAGCCAGGCTCTGCTGGGTGATGCCAGATGACAGGACAAGGGGCACTGGATGAAAGCTGAGGCATAGGAAGTTTCCTGTAAACATGAGGCTGCCCAGGGGGGTTGTGGAGTCTCCCTCTCTGGAGATATTCAAAACTCACCTGAATGTGTTCCTGTGTGACCTGGTATAGGAGATCCTGCTCTGGCAGGGGGGTTGGACTGGATGAGCTTTGGAGGTACCTTCCAGCCACTGACATCGATTCTGTGATTCTATTCCATTTCAAGGCCAGTTTTTTAAAATCACACTCAGCAGGTGAAGCCCATTTCAGGCAATAGCCAGCACTGCAGGTCCTTTTTTTTTTTTTTTAATGTTGCTGTTCAAACACATCCATTCCCAAAGCTGCAAGTAGAAGAAGGATTAAGGTAAGTTTCCTCCTTAGCCTGAAACCAAACCCAAGTGTCTGAACCATGCAATCACTATGTCACTATGCAATGTCACTATGCAATCTAAGAACAACATTGTTCAGGGGGGGCTAAAATATCCCCAGTTTGGGAAAACTATTTTCCACTCCATTTTAAAGAAATTCATTACAATTGTCTCAAGTTACCGCTTTAGCTTGAGGAAATGTTTTGCATGGCAGGAGACCTCAAACGTCCAGAAATCATTTGCAAAGAGGTACAAGATCTGTTCTGACCAGGTACTGCAGAGTATGGGACTGGATCAGGAGAGGAAGCAGCAGTGAGTGATGCAGCTGGAACAGACAAGGAAGGAGGGATGGAGGGAAGGGAGGA